>LPNX010950714.1:84575-115399 GCA_001517045.1 Pseudotsuga menziesii | reverse complement strand
ATCTTATGTTACAAGGGTTTGAACTCAGATCCGCTATTTTTTTGAAAAGTCAGGATCCGGATACAGGGAAATGGCATATATAGAGTAAAAAAGTTTAAAAGATGAACCAGAAACATAAAAATAAAAATTTTAAATTCAAAACCGTTAATTACTTTGAAAATATACCCAAAATGAGGGCTCCCATTAATATATTGTGTTAGCCATAAGAGTTGAGGCATAATATGTAAACATTGAGCACATGCAAAATGAGAGCAAACATTGACAAAATATGTAAACATTGGACACATACATGGACATGTATTCATTAGTACTATGGTTTATTTTTGGATTGTAGGGGCCATTTAGAGCCTCTTTGTTGATGACATATGTACTTTGGTTCAGAACCTCACAGATGTATTGCACTAGGTGCTATTTTGAATATTTGCACCCATATTTGCTATATATATGAGAAACTTTGCATATTTGTGTATTAATGGTTTGGATTCATATGTATGCACATGAATATATATGTTTTTTTACAAAATATGAATATTTTATGTATTTTTTAGTCAGCCGGTTTTTTACCCGGTTTTTTGCCGGTTCCGGTCCGGTTCACATTTTGGGCTTCGCCGGTTCGATGACCGGTCCGGTTCCGATAACATTGCTCTCAACTGTATTATCTTTAACACTCCCTCTCAGCAAGAGAGGCATTCTTGGCAACACTAAGCTTGTCTCGAAAGTACTTGGACTTTAACAGAGGCTTAGTCAACACATCGGTAAATTCTCTTCTTGACAGAGCATACTTCAACATGTCGCTGGCATAGAGATACTTCCCCTTAATGTGTTCCGACCTGTCATAGAGCACATGATTTTCTGAGAGCTCCAAACAACTCTAAATTGTCAGCAAGAAGCTTGATCTTTATAAATCCACTTGGAAGTTATAACTAGCTTTCCTTGATAGCTGAGAACCACTTTCCGCATGTTATTTAACACCTTTACATCTTCCAAACCTGATGTTTGGTTGCCTCCTCATAAATGGAGGACTTTGAAACAGTGACGTGGCTCATATGAAATATCAAACTAGAGCAATCATGAAACCTCTCAATAGGCTTCTCAAAGAGATCAACCGAAGACTCCCTGACCTCCTCCCTCTGCTCATTTAAGAG
Source organism: Pseudotsuga menziesii (assembly GCA_001517045.1). Lineage (NCBI taxonomy): Eukaryota > Viridiplantae > Streptophyta > Pinopsida > Pinales > Pinaceae > Pseudotsuga > Pseudotsuga menziesii. The sequence continues at coordinate 114,254 of LPNX010950714.1, read as the reverse complement.
AGATGACTCATGGACCGAGCTTAGTTCCATGTCTGTATCACTGGGAGGCTCTCTGAATAACTTTCTCAAGGGAGATCACATCTTGATTCTTTACTTTGCAATCCCATTCTGTTCAGGATTGAGGTGCACAGTTGGCTCCCTCTTGATCTCTGAACTTATCAATTGTCCCACTCTATTAAGGAAAAAATCATCAATAACAAATACTTGGCAAATTCTCATTTGCTGACTCTATGCTGACACTTGAGAGGATGAACATCTAGTATAATTGTTCTTGCATTCTGTGGAGCCTCTTGCTCCCTCTGGAACTGTGCATTTAACTCCGAGCATAAACAGGATCTACAGACTTCATTAGAGCAAGTCACATCCTCCTCCTCTTGTGGATCTATCCTACAAGTTAAATTCAATTCGATAGTTAGCAATACCCAATGTCAATTTCACATAATGATAGTCTTATCATTCATTCATACACTAAGCAACTATCTAGATGCCATCAAGAGCATATCAATTCCATATATGCAACATGTCATTATAATACAAAAAATCAAAACAAGTTGCGATAGCAAGTCCTCCCTCTTTATAGCTGCCGTTATGCAAAAGTCACGGTGAACATCTTGATTTTGTTATCATATTGGACATGTACTTCTAAAGTGTGCAATGGCATCTATTGGAATTTGTATAACTTTGGAAGTTATTTTTATTGTAATTTTATTGCATTGTTTTTTATAATCCTACCGGAAATTATATTGATGTAATTAATCATGTAAACCCTTGAAAGAATCAATGTAAACCTTGGGGAAGAATTACACAAGAAAATAATTAAAATAAATTTATTTTTATCTCTCCCCAAGACAAGTCGTCCCAGTTAGGGTAAAAGTCATTTTTTGTAAAGTGTATAAATAGAGAGGCATTTGGACACACACTCAACAAGCAAGTTCGCTTAGTCAAGGAGAAGTTCGCTCCAACAGTGAGAAGCAATATTTTTCTGGGGTTTTCTATTGGAGATATTTTCCTCTTTCTCTCTCTCTTCTTGTACTCTGTTCTCGGGATTGATCATCTCTATATGAAGCTTATTGTGTTTTCTCCTAATGGGTTTCCCAAGATAAACTCTTGTGCTCTTTATTTCTGTTCATTGTCTTTCTTCTATGATCCTATTATCTGCAATAAAATTATACTGCTATAATTTTTGTGAAAAATCTAACAAGGTATCAGAGTAGTTCTAGAAGAAGCCATTGCCGGAAGCTAGGGTTTGATCTTTTTGAGGCCCTCCCTCATCAATTCAGGAGAAAAAGTGTCTTGGAAATTTCGCTCTAAGGGAGGCACATCTTTTGAAGGAAAAACACCTAATTTCACTGCTGCAAAAATTAGGGTTTCAGGTTTTGTGTTGATCAGTCCAAAGATTTGGCTCAACCTCACCATCTTTCAACTCGCCTTAATAGTTTAGGTTTTTGGTTTAGATCTGTAGGCAAGATAATTGGAATGAAGGTTGAAGATCGTCTTGATCGGGCTACCAACTTCATCTCTAGGAAGTCTAGAGTTCTTCTCATCCTGGAAGAAAATGATCTCTTGAAGTTCATCAATGAGAATTTTCCAGAACCAGAAGCTGAAGAAGACAAGTCTCAGTGGAGGAAGAATGATGCTAGCGAAAGGAGAATCTTGGTGGACTCAATCAAAGATCACTTGGTTCCCCAAATTTCACAAAAGAAGACAACTAGGAAGATGTTCAAAACCTTAAAGAGATTGTTTGAGCACAGTAGCATAAATGTGACTCTCACATTGAGGAACCAACTATTGAAAATGAAGATGGCCAAGTCTGAATCAATTTCCTCATACTTCATGAGGATCACAGAGCTATGGGACAAGCTAAGGTCCAATGGAGAACTCATTGAAGATAAGGAGCTTGTCATGACTATGCTAAATGTGCTTCCACCATCTTAAGAGTCTTTCATCCAAATCATCGGTGGTTGCACCAAGTTGCCCAAATTTGACAGGTTATGGGCAGATTGCACTCAGGAAGAGATGAGGATTGCAGCAAGGCAAAGATTTCATGGCACTCAACCCGAAGAGAATCAAGCATTCATGGTCCATGCCAAGAAAGGAAAGGGAAAGGGAGAAAAATTTCACCACCATAAGCACCAAGGTAGGAGACCAAGACCTTCTCCAGATCAAAAGGAAAAGAAGAAGAATCTATCACATATACAATGCTTCGGGTGCAAGAAATATGGTCATTATGCAAACAAATGTCCAAGCTCAAGCAAAAGGAAACATGAAGCCTCAACAACTGATGTAGAAGAAGGTCATCATCACAAGAAGTAAAGGAGTAAAGATCGTACATAATTCTTCTTCATATCAACATTATCGGGTATTAGTCCCACCACTAGTGACACTTGCCTCATAGATAGTGGTGCATCTAGGCATATGATTGGATATAAAGAAAATCTTTCAGAACTAGTTGAGAAACAATCTCATCTTCGTGTTGTACTTGGAGATGATGCCAACTATACTATGAGAGCATCTGGGGCCACCTCTCTTCAGCTAGAATCTAAAGATCTGTTGCACTTGAGTGATGTACTCTATATACCTGGTATGAAAAGAAATATTGTCTCCATCTTTGCCTTGGAGGACAAGGAATATAAAGTTGCATTTTCAGATGGGAAAGTGCTTACTTGCACAAGAACTCAAGCATGGACGCAACAAAAGTAATTGGAGTAAACGAGGAGAGCTTGTACTGATTGAGCACTCCATCAACTCAAGAACTAGTTCATGACTCCACTAGCATGGGTGAGCTATAGCACAACAGATTAGCTCATCTCAACTATAGAGCTCTCCCAACATTAAAAAATATTGTGACAGGTCTACCAATGCTTCAAATAGACCATGATGGAGTCTGTAGAGGATGTGTGCTTGGCAAGAATGCCAAGGGGTCTTTCCCGAATAGTGAGAGTAGATCCAAGGAAACATTGGATCTAGTGCACTGACTTGTGCGAACCGATGACGGTTGCTTCACTGGGTGGTTACAACTACTATGTAACATTTATTGACAACTACTTGCGGAAGACATGGATATACTTTCTCAAGATCAAGGAATTCGAGGAAGTGCTCAACAAGTTCAAAGAATTCAAAGCATAAGTTGATTCTCTGTTGGGAAAGAGGATCAAGACTCTGAGATCAAACAATTGTGGAGAATATACCCCTATAGATTTCAATGATTTCTGCAAGGAAGTAGGAATTAAGAGGGAGCTCACAGTTCCCTACAACCCTTAACAAAATGGGGTTCCAGAAAAAATGAATCGAACAATTGTAGAGGCAGCCAAAGCCATGATACATGACCAAAGTCTACCGATGTTCTTGTGGGAGGATTCTAGATTTTTTGCCAGAGGATTCTCTCAGAAAGAGGGAGTTGATAATGAGGAGACATTTGCTCCTGTGGCTCGATATAGTTCCATCAGGACCATCATTGCTATTGCTCAGCTATGGAATGGAAGTTGCATCAGATGGATTTCAAAACCGCATAAATGGTGTTATCGAGGAAGGAGTATATATTGAAGAACTAAAAGGGTTTGTTGTCCATGGAAAGGAGTCTCACGTATGTAAGCTGAAAAATGCTTTATATGGACTCAAGCAAGCACCTCGTGCTTGGTATGGACAAATAGACAAATACTTGGCAAGCTTGGGATTCACCAAGAGTGATGCAGATCCCAATATTTACTACAAGATTGTGGAAGATGAGCCACTGATTTTAGTCCTTTATGTCGATGACTTGTTTCTCACAGGAAATGAGAAATTGATTGTATGGTATAAGAAGAAGCTTGCCTCTGAGTTTGAAATGAAGGATCTCAGATTGATGCATTACTTCTTGGGATTAGAAGTATGACAGAGGTAAAAGGAAAATTATCTAAGTCAAGGAAAATACACCATTGATATTTTGAAGAGATTTAGAATGTTCGACTGCAAGTCCATGGCCACTTCGATGGATGCAAACCTAAAGAAGTTGAGGGGCTTTGCTTTAGATTTTGACTTGATTAATCCCACCATGTATCGCCAGCTGATTGGATCATTGATGTATCTTACCAACACAAGACCGGATATATGTTTTGTTTGAATTCTCTCAGCCAATTCATGTGCGAGCCAAGGCATATTCACTGGGTTACTGCAAAACATGTGCTCAGATATTTGCGTGGCACTGTGGGATATGGTTTGAGATATGCTTCAGAATGTGACTTGAGATTGCAGGGATTTTCAAATTTAGATTGGGTCGGATGCGCTGCAGATAGGAAGAGTACTTCCAGATGTTGCTTGAGTTTGGGTTCTGCAGCGATTTTCTGGTGCAGCAGGAAGTAGACTTCAGTAACACTCTGTATATGGCTGCTAGTTCAGCAACTCAAGAAGCAGTATGGCTTTGGAAACTTCTTGCAGGATTGTTTGGTCAGATTCCAGGACCAACTGTGATAACCAGAGCTGTGTGCAGATGTTAGTGAATCTTGTATTTCACGACAAGTTGAAGCATATAAAGATTCGATATCACTTCATTTGTGATATGGTGCAGAAAGGTGCGGTCTAGTTACAATACATTTCGACAGATGACTAGACTACAGATGTTCTTACCAAGCCTTTTCCTAGGACAAAGTTTAAATACTTTCGTGGAAGACTTGGAGTAGAAGAGAATGCATCCCTCCTTGAGAGGGAAAGATGATTAAGAGACAGACATCGATATTGCTTCTACATAGGTACTTTTACTCTCTCAGGTTCTCAGCTAGGTATGGGAGAAATACCATCGACAGTAGAGACGGACATGTAGGAGATGGTTGTGTGCACTGGTGCCTCTTCTCATCTAGGTTCTTGGCCAGGTATGGGAGAAATCCAATCGACAGTAGAGACAGACAGGTAGTAGATGGTTGTGTACACTGATGCTTTTGCTCGTCTAGGTTCTCAGCCAGGTATGGGAGAAATCCCATCGACAGTAGAGACGAACTAATAGTAGATGAGATGTTGATTGTAGTACTCTTTGATGGATTGTGTAGAGTTGCAAAGCTGATAGATCTATTGATGGATTGAGTGGATCAGATGCATGATGACAACTCTCGACGGACAGAGACCGTGTTGACAACCTTCAATATGTATAGAGATGATCAAGACAGATGTACTGTACATATGAGACCCTCATGATCGTGATGCCAATGATGGTTGTGTTTGAAGAATACCTTCCTTGTTGATAGGGAGTGTTGGAATTTGTGCAACTTCGGAAGTTATTTTTATTGTGATTTTATTGTATTGTTTTGTATATCCTACAGGAAATTATATTGATCAATGTTATTAGAACTGGACCGGTCATCAAACCGGCAGAGCCAAAAAATATGAACTGGACCAAAATCGAGAAAAAATCGGACCAAAAAACGCTCAACCAAAAACTACATAAAATATTCAAATTTTGTAAAAAAACATATATATTCATGTGCATCCACATGAATCCAAACCATTATGCACAAATATGCAAAGTTTCTCATATATATAACAAGTATGGGTGCATATAGCCAAAAGAACACCTAGTGCAATTCATCTTTGCACCAAAAAGAGGCTCTAAATGGCCCCTAGAGCCCAAAAATAAGCATAGCACTAGTCAAAAACGTAGTCTAGTGTGCACCAGTGTTATCGGAACCGGACTGGAACCGACAAAACTGGCCGGTCTAACCGGTTCACAGGGTTGACCGGTCCGATCACCAAAAAAATTTAAAAAAACCGGATTTTTGACCAAACCAGGTACGAAATTGGCCGGTCCGTACTCTGTCGTACGGCCACGGACTGGGACTCACGGATTTCAAATTAAAAAAAAACACAAACTACAACCTAACCTATGCTTCTAACCTAACCCTAAGCCTATCCTAACACTATTTAAAGACCCGCCCACCCCCTACATTACTCACATTATTCATTGCTAACTATTTGCCAATCTTAAGAGCACGGTTTGTTGGGCAGTTTTGTAGTCTTTTTTAGCTGAGTTTTATTGGTGGTTTCCAAGAACTTGTTGGGCATATTCAAGTGTGTTTTGCAGGGAGGATTTGGAGGAGATTAGAAGCATTATTTTTTGCAGCAGACTTGGAGCTATTACGTGGACTGTTTTGGAGGTTATTGAAGGCTTTTGTGCAGAATTTGTGGACTGTTATCACGGATCAGCTTGTTCTTTTTCTCTTGGCAACGGTAATTCCTTTCAAGCTTTCCTTCATTTCTTCTTCCCTTTCAAAGGTATGCCAAGTCTCAAGACTTTTTCTTTAAATATTTTTTTTCTTAGTTAATAAGTTATTAATAAATTATAGGGTTTTATTTCCAGCTTTTGTTTGCCATGGCTCCAAAAGAGAGGAGGGATCCGACATGCATTCATTGCCAATTGGATGATGGTGGGAAAAAAATATGCAATTATTGTGGGAAGAAAATAGCTGGGGGAGGTATCCATAGGTTAAAACAACACATAGCTGGTGCTAGAGGCAATGTTGAACGTTGTAAGAAAGTCTCTGATGATCTTAGAGCAGAGATGCTAAGTAGTATTGAAGCCTACCAAGAAGAAAAAGCCAAGACAAAGAAGATTCAAGAAGACATAGGGAGAAGTTCAATGCCATTTGAAGATGAGATTGACTATGATCCTGAGGGTGGTGATCATGAAACCCCTCAAGATCATTTGACTAGTTTTGAAGAATCCTCCAGTTTTCCTGTTAGGGGGAGAGGTCGACGTAGAGCATCCAATTTGAACCCGAAGAGGCCATGTAGTACCTCGACCAGCAGTAGAAGGCTTGACTCTTTCTTTGTGCCTCGCACTACCCCTGGTGCTCAACCCACCATTGATGCTAAATGGAAGAAGATGGAGGAGGATGATTGGGAATGCATAGCTAGATGGTGGTATGATGCAAACATACCCTTCAATGCAACTAATAATTCTTATTATCAACCTATGATAGATGCTATAACTTCATGTGGTCCAGGCTTCAAAGGCCCTAGTTTTCATGATATCAGAGGACTCCTTTTACGAAATGAAGTTCAAAGAATAGATGAATATCTAAAGGAGTTCAAGCAGTCCTGGAGTAAAATAGGGTGCACAATAATGTCTGATGGATGGACAGATGGAAATTCCCGTACTATTATCAATTTCCTGATTTCTTAACCAAAAGGAACCATGTTTCTTAAATCTGTGGATGCCTCTGATCAGGTGAAGGATGCACAATTATTATTTCATCTTTTGGATGGAGTAGTTATGGAGGTCGGGCCAGAGAATGTTGTACAGATCATCACTGTCAATGCCTCAAACTATGTTGCAGCCGGAAGGATGTTAGAGGAAAAACACCCCACCATTTGGTGGACACCATGTGCAGCCCATTGTTTGGACCTCATGCTGGAGGATATTGGCAAAATTGAGTGGGTGAAGAAGTGTGTGGAGCAGGAAAAATCAATAACTAGGTACATCTACAACCACTCATGGGTTTTGAGTCTTATGAGGAAGAACACTGGGGGTAAAGAGCTTGTTAGATCAGCCTTTACACGATTTGCAACAAACTTTCTTTCGTTGCAATCCCTTGTTGATCAAAAAGCCAATTTGCGGAAGATGTTTTCCTGCGATGAGGGGAATGAATGTCAATGGAGTCAAAAGGCTGAAGGGAAAGATATTGCTGACAAAGTGTTTGAAAAAACATTTTGGAAAAAGGCAGAAGAGATAGTTTTATTTAGTGAGCCTCTTGTGAGAGTGTTACGGATGGTAGATGGTGATAAACCCGCTATGGGTTTTATTTATAAGGCCATGGATTAGGCCAAAGAAGCAATAAAGAAAGCAGATGGTGATAAAAGGCAGAAGTATTTTCCTAATTGGAATATCATTGTTGACAAATGGAACAGAAAACTCCATCGTCCTTTGCATGCAGCTGGCTATTACTTAAACCCAAGGTAAGAAATCTCAAAATTCCTATTCAAAGTTATAAGTTTTCTTTTAATTTCAAACTTTCAAAGTTATAAGTTACAATTTCAAATTCATTGATGAATATTTTTTGTCTTTTGAACTTGGAATGAACTTTTGAAGGTACCACTATACAAAAGACTTTGAAGCCAATGATGATGGGGAGGTAAAAGATGGATTGTATAGATGCATTGAGCGCATGGTTCTTGATCCCAGGATACAAGATGAGATACACAGTAAGCTACTGCAATTCAATGAGAGTATGGGTAGCTTTGGCATGAGCATGGCCATACGAGGCAGATCCAAGGATCCACCGGGTAAGAATTTTCAAAGTTTTCAAATTATATTATCCATAGTAAAGAATGAGTTAAATTTCCAAAGCCATTTGCTGAAACTTGTTTGCATTCAACTCTTATTGCAGCCTATTGGTGGGGGCAGTTTGGTGGGAGCTGCACTGATTTGAAAATTTTTGCAGTTCGAATATTGAGCCAGCCATGTAGTGCTTCTGGGTGTGAACACAATTGGAGTGTATTTGAGTGTATACACACCAAGAAACGAAACCGTTTGGAACACAATGGTTGAATGATATGGTCTATGTCCAGTACAATCTTAGGCTGAGGCGTAACCAGTTGTTGAACAAGACACCGGTATCAGGCAACATAAGCTTGGATGACTTTGATCCATCATCAGAGTGGGTCGTGGAGACTAAAGCACCAGTATTTGATAATGAAGACCTTTCTTGGTTGGATTTGGACCCACCTCTAGAGGTTCCACCTTCAGGGCCAGGGGAATCAAGTGGGGCTCAGAATCCCACTCCTGAAGAGGATGAAGAGGAAGAGGATGAGGACAACGATGAGGAGTAGTAGACTACTAGACACTAGACTCTAGTAGTAGTAGCTAGTAGGGTAGTGCCGTATGATCACTTTATTGTTATTCTTTAGTACTATGGTTTATTTTTGGATTGTAGGGTCCATTTAGAGCCTCTTTGCTGATGTACTTTGGTTCAGAACCTCAGAGATGTATTGCACTAGGTGCTATTTTGGATATTTGCACCCATATTTGCTATATATATGAGAAACATTGCATTTTGTGTATTAATGGTTTGGATTCATATGCATGCACATGAATATATATGTTTTTTTACAAAATATGAATATTTTATGTATTTTTTAGTCAACCGGTTTTTTACCTAGTTTTTTGTCGGTTCCAGTCCGGTTCACATTTTGGGCTTCGTTAGTTCGATGACTGGTTCGGTTCCGATAACATTGGTGTGTACAATCCGATCATTTGGTATGGCTAGTTTAGACTCTAATTGTGCATGTTGAAATTTTACTTAGGAAGTGTTTATCCATTCATGCCTTGGGGTGGACAATGACACTTTAAATGTGGTCCCTAGCACTTTTAAAAGTGAGAATGACTTTATTTGATAAAGTGACTTTTTAAAGTGAGTTTGATTATTTTTATTTAAAAGGTGACTTTATGAGAATTAAAAAAGTGGGTGAGTAATAAATTCTCATTTAATATTTAAAAGTGATTTAAATGCTTTTAATGAGAAAGTGAGATTTAACATGAGCCCTAGATCTCATTTAATTTTCTTTTAATTTTGACCATTGGATTTGAGATGGTGGTTGCTTAAACAAAAAGGCTAGGGAAAGGCCCGACCTAATTCTATGTTCACATTCCAAAGAGAGAATTTTTGGAGAGGAGAGAGCAAGAGAAGAACTCAAGGGTTTGAAGGGATTTCATTTCCAAAAATTGAGAGAGAGAAAAAGTTTGCACAAATTCCAAGAAGAGCAGATTTTTGGCATGTTTCCCATGACAAATTTTTCAGCAGGCCTGAATTTTGAGACTGTACCGTATGACACTATACAACAACACAATTTTCAAGGAGAGGCCGTATAGCATGTACAGACCATATGGGCATGAATTTCAAGGCACTCAGGCACGATTTTCGAGGTAGAAGTTCCTGTAGTTGTCAGCACAAATTTTGAGGTCCGTTCAATAGAGTTTGATGACCGTACAATTGCACGTGTGGAGGCCGTACATGCTAGAAATTTTGAGAATCCGTGCAATGGGTTTCAAAGTGATTTTGGCATGTTTTTCGAGGAAGAAAAAGGTAGATAAGTACTGCTGAAATTTATTTATAAATTTGCTTGATAATGAATTCTATCTTGAATAGGTTTGGATCATTTTGGTCAAAAACACTGAGTCTCAAAATTTCATGAGTTGGTTGTCATAAATTTTCAGAGTAGGAAAAAGTAGGGCTGCCATGAAATTTTTGAGTTTGCAAAACTTGAAATTATCTCATGTGTTTCATGTTTTCAAGTTGAAAAATTTTAATTTTTTATGAACATGCATACTGGGGTTTGGGCATTAAACCATATGTAGTGAACTGAAATTGAAACCGGGTTAGGGTTACAAATGTTTCAATGCATAGTAGACACCATACAATTTTGATGAAACCTCCTGATTCAAATATTAACAAAAGGTAGGAAAACTTAACATGCCTAATAAGTAATTCTGCTTTAGTGAAGGGTACATTTTTACTAAAGACTTGACAAAGGCGTTAAACAATCAACACCACCAACATCGAGGTACATAGAGGGGTTGATGCGCTTGATTAAAGGCCAACCCCCTACCCTCATACATGATAGAATCTAGTGGAAATGTTGCGATCATGAAACCCTGAAAACTGTCAAGTCTGTTGAATTTTGAATGGGATTTAAAATTCTACTTTTTGCAAATGAAGTTCGATGAGGTTGGAACCACTCTCAAACATCCTGAAAAAATTAATGCTAATGTTAAAAATTTAAGTAAAAGGATAGAAAATGAAAGATAAGGAGAATACTTTAACATTACCATTTAATGATGCTGATGATTACTTAGGTTAGTTCTTTTGCTATTATTGTAAACCTTTTTTTGTTTTAAAAGAAAAATTGAATTTTTAGGGCCCAGGGCCACTGTTGTACGATGTAGTACAGAACCGGTCGGTTTCGTATTGAACCAACCGGTCAAGTGAAAAAGGGTCGATTTCGTATCAAACCGGACGGTTCCTGTATAGAACCGACTAGTTTGGTAAAAAAGCGGGCATTTTCGGTTCAAGATGGCGGTTTGGATCGATTGGGTGTCTAAACTAATCAGACTGACTGCTTTTGCCAATATCGGACCGGTTCTGATAACACTGATATTGATGTAATTAATCATGTAAACCCTTAAAAGAATCAATGTAAACCTTGGTGAAGAATTATACAAGAAAATAATTAAAATAAATTTATTTTTATCTCTCCAAGACAAGTCGCCCTAGTCGGTTAGACAAGTCGACCCAGTTAGGGTAAAAGTCCATTTTTGTTAAGTGTATAAATAGAGAGGCTAGGCGCCTCATTCGGGCACACACTCAACAAGCAAGTTCACCTAGTCAAGGACAAGTTCACTCTAGTAGTGAGAAGCAGTATTTTTCTGGGGTTTTCTATTGGAGAGATTTTCCTCTTTCTCTCTCTTCTTTTACTCTGTTCTTGGGATTGATCATCTCTATACGAAGGTTGCTGGGTTTTCTCCCTATTGGGTTTCCCAGGTGTTACGCTGCACTTGTACCCAACGCGCCTTCAGAAATGTGCTCCATGGAGAGAGGCCATTTTTCTGATTAGGAGGGGTGTTATTCAATAGTAGCGGTCATGGATGGGCCCTTTGGTCCTTCCTTTAGGAGTATTATGGCTTAATGGCATTGTTGACTGCCCTTTGTTGGGTTTTTTAACCCTAGGGTTGGTGTCCGGGGCTCCTAGGGGTTGGTCACTAGGTCACATAACCCCATGCTTCTTTCTTTGCCCAAGGTGACCTTTCCTTCAGCTGTGAAACCTCAGTCTCCCTTCATAGTTGCCTCATACACCCTCCTGGTCACTCCACACATTGGCGTTGTCTCTCCTTGGGCTATTTTGCATGATAACGTCATCCTCTATACTAGGCCAATTTGCTTGTTTGGGGAGGGTGTTGAGGGATTTACAACATTATCAGGGTTAAATGGGGCATGACGCCCTCCCTCCAACTCACTCTCGCCTTTTGTTCGGAGTGATTTGCTTATTTTAGTCATTTTTTAGACACTTTTGGGTAAACTGTGGGAAAAATACCCTTGTTACCCATAGAATGGATTATTTTATATTATTCTTATAATTTTAAGTTGACATTTTATAATTGCAAATTGACATTTTGAAGGCATGTCGGTCTGGATATTTTTGTAAAGTGAGTGCGAGGCTATAAATAAACCTCTCCTCACTTCATTTGAACATGAGACAAGTGGGATCAAATACCATGTTACTCTTTTATCCAACTAGGGGTCTTTGGATGTGATGCACCCCTCTTGAGGAAGATGATTTTCTCGGTTTGAAAACAATTCCTTGAAGTTCTTTGGTTCTATGCTCTTGCTAAAGGTGATGCTTTGATTTGTTGGCTAAACACTTGCACAAGGAGGTATCTAGGGTTTTCTTGATCTCTCTTTGTTAAATGTTGACGAATGATGCATGTTCATGGATTGAATGGTAGCCTTTAGAGCTACATTTTGTCTAGGCTAGGTCATTTTCAGCCTTTAGTCACCTTGGCTTACAGGATTACGTCCTTTTGTGGGAGTCCTTCTAGCCTACATCCTCTAATTTTGACGAAGCATCATCCAACAACTTCAAGTGTGTATCCATGGGTGTGGCATGGCTTTACATTCCAACATGTCAAACCTTTTCAGGATTGCTACTGCGCACTTCCCTTGGTTACGGAAGATTCCTTTTGGGCCCTGCCATTCTTCAAGACCTAGAAAGTAATGCATGAAGCCAGGGTCTTTCATCTCAAATTCTGCAGCGAGCTTCTTCTTACACTCAGAGATTTGCTTCTCATTACCTGTCAAGAATAAATCATCGACATACAACAATAATATGATAGGTTCATCATCCGTAACCTTGAAGTAAAGGTTAGGATTAGCCTTACTTTTGGTAAATCCCAAGCTCTTCAGAGAACTATAGATTCTTCCATACCAAGCTCTTAGAGCTTGCTTCAATCCATACAGAGCCTTCTTCAGCTTACAGACATGTGTCCTGTCTTTGACTTCAAAACCTTGTGGTTGTTCTATGTACACTTCTTCTTCAATAACACCATTCAGGAAGGCTGTTTTCACATCCATTTGGTGTAACTTCCATTTCGTATTGGCTGCAAGTGCCATGATGGTTCTAATAGAAGTGTACCTTGCTTGAGGAGCAAATGTCTCTTCATAATCGATTCCTTACTTTAGAGAATTCACTAGCCACAAATCTGGCTTTGTATTTCTCAAGACTTCCATCGACTGTATGTTTTATCTTTGTAGATCTATTTGGAAGATACCATACTTTTACCTTCTGGTTTGGGAACTGCTTTCGACACATCATTCTTCATTATGGATTGGTATTCTTTCGTCATGGCTTCTACCCATTCTCTCTTTTGAACAATTACTTCAAAACAAGTAGGTTCTTTGTTTACAAGATCACACATCAAGGCCACATAACTAGGAAATGGATTTGGCTTCTTGCTTTGTCTTGAGGAACCTTCTGGAGCACCATACCTTTTTGCTTCTTGAATGATCTCATGAGCCCAAGCTGGCTTTCTCTTGTGGGAGATATTCATGTGGGGAGGTTCTTGGGGCTCCAACATTTCATGTTCTTCCGGAATCTCATCATCAGGAGAAGGTGCAACTTCTTTCATCGGTTTTGCAGCTTTGGGAGCTATAGCTTCTTCATATGTTTCTTCAAGTTGGCACTTTCTCGATTAAAGGTTACATCCTTGCTAATTTCCATATGATGGTAACCCAGTATATAGATTCTGAAGGCCTTGGAGACCTCACAGTATCCATCAAATATTCCTTTCTTTTCGAAAGGATCCAACTTTGTTTTTTTCTCTTTTGGAATATGAACAAACACTGGACAGCCAAATATCTTGAGGTGACTTACATCTGGTTTCTTGCCTGTGAACATTTCTTTAGGGTTTTTGAACCCAAGTGCACTATGGGATATTTTGTTTTGGACATATATTGATGTCCTTGTTGCTTCAGCCCATGAGTGCATAGGAAGATCTTGATCATGGATCATAGTCTTCACTGCTTCCATAGGGGTCCGGTTCTTCCTTTCAGCAAAACCTTTACATACTCCTTCATGATCAGTCTTTTAGATTTAGTAGACCTGTGACTAACTTGCTCACATGTGGTAAGGCTTTGTAGTTTATGAGAGCAAGCCTTCTATACCATAGTTCACACTTGTAGTATCATGAATCAAGGCTGCTTCTGAGTGACCTTTCAGTTTATACAAACCACCTTTTTTTGTCCCAATGACGGATGCATCTTCTAGATATTCTCCTCTAGGGCATATAAGAACTTCACCATCTATAAAACATATTCTTCAATTTCTTCCTTTGCTGACTTTTTGGGAGGTTCTTCTTCTTCTTCTTCGGCTAAATGAGCATGATGTCTTCTGTTATTCTTCCTCTTAAATTCTTCTTGTCTTGTTGGACAATTTTTGGCAATGTGTCCTATCTTATTACAATGGTAACATTGATAAGAAGAGAAGTCCTTCTGCTTGTAATATCCCTTTTTGTTCTTTTGAAACTTCTTTGGAGGCTGAGACTCCTTATGAGTTTCCTTCTTGAAATGATATTTTCCTTTTCTTCTTCTAGTATGAGTAGCTAGAGCATGGTCATCATCTCTAAGTAGTGCTTCTCGGCTTGCTACTCTAGCTTCCTCTTGAACACATTCTTCCTATAAGATATCAAATTGTACGGTTTTTGCACAGATTGTCTGGATGTAAGAATCCCATGGTCTAGTAAGGCCATTAAGAGCGGTCATTACTAGTTCATCTTCATCAATCTTGTCTTCAATTGCTTCTAGTTGTTCTTTAAATTTAGAAACCCTTGTGAAGTATTCTTGGATAGATTCACCCTTACTCATCTTTGTGCTTTTGAATTGGGCTCTCAAATTCATCTTTTGGTTGATGTTTCTTCCTTCATACATTCTTGATAGGGCATCAAACATCTCCTTAGGTGTATCCTTGGAGGATACTTGAGGAATCAAGTGATCCTTGATAGAATCTGCTATGATACTCTTGGCTCTAATCATGTACTTCTTGCACTTTTCCTTTGCTTCATCTTCTTCGGGCTCCGACGCAACTTCCTTGATAAACTTTGCAAGATCATTCTCTTCTAGAATGAGTCCTATCCTGTATTTCCAAGCACGACAGTTTTCTATGCCTTCCAACTTGTGATCAAGCTTAGTGCTTGGAGACATCTTCTCCCAAAGAACATAAATTGACAAAAAATGACACTTCTTAGAAATGCAAACTGTACTTACCAAAATATGTGCTTGACTGAGGCGAGTATGTTGGTACAATTAGTTTATGAAGAATCCAAATTCTGACCCTTGAAACTGGACTTTCAAACTTCTGGTCTGCAGTTTCTGGTTTTGGTTCTGGATTTTTAGTTTTTTGGTTCCAATCCAAACTGGGGCTTGGATTTCCAGAGGATTTGCCCACTGAAAAACTTCAATCTTGGTGCCAAAAGATACACCAAGGAGGGGCGCACTTCCCTATGTCACTTGCACTAAAAAATTCCTCTTTGGTAGAAAAACCTGATTTTCATGTCTGGAGAAGGAGAGAGATTTACCTAGTGAAAGTTGCAATTTTCAGGCTAGCTCTCATACCATTTTAAGTTTTATATGTTGCTATAGCTTAAGTCCTAACTTGACAAGCATTTAATACATTTTCACAATAACAACATAAAGAGGATCACTGAAAGAAACACAATCACAAGGTACACAACAATTTACCCTGGGAAACCCAAAAGGAAAAAACCCAACAAAACTTCCTCAATATAGATTACCAGAATGCAATGACCAAAGAACAGGGTCTCATAAGAGAGAGAGACCAAACGCCAAGCATAAGAGATAAAACACCAAAGACACCTGTCCTCCTCCTCCTTTGTCCTTCCTTCTTTCTCTCTCTTGCGCAATACATGAGTGAGTGAGTGAGTATAAATGAGGGAGGGTACCTCCCTATTTATACTGATTTCCCAATTGACATTTTACCTTGACTGGGCTGACCTATCAAACTAACAGGGCCGACCTGTTAAAGCTTAGGGTTAGTTCAGATTTAACATAAATAAATGAATATACTTCAATGCCTAAACAGATATATGAAAACAGATTTATAATAAAACTGCTCTAATAAATTTGAACTGCAATAAACAAACATAATATTCATCTCTTTCAACTTTAACACTTCATTGGTCACTGTGTTAAAGTTGGTCCTTGAGATGATTCACCAAATGCTATGTATACTAACAAAGTAATAAAATAATGTACAATAGTAAATAATAGTACCAATTATTTTGAATCAAGCTTATACTCGGATAGTTTTAAGTTTTGATCTTGTCACCGAAGGGACAAGTCAACTGGGTGAACAAATGATGTACCTTGAGAGAGAGGGTTAAGGTAGAAGAATACAAACCTCAGATCCTTAGTCAACAGGAAGAGAAACTTCAATTCAATACTTAGGCTTAAGCAACACAGTCATACACAGTACAATCACTCTATGCGGAGCCACACAATCATATGGAGCAGTGCTACACAGTCATAGATAAACTTCACGCTGTCAGGGATGCGTCATGCTGCAAGGGAGAATAGTCACGCTGCAAGGGAGAACGGTCATGCTGCAAGGGCGAGCAGTCACGCTGCAAGGGAGAACTGGAGCAGATACAACCACGCGGATGGAAGAGGATACTGTCATGTTAGAGAGGGAGAACGATCATGCTAGGGCTCACTTTGGAGCTCACATAATCACACAGGTGTAGAAGTCACGTAGGTGAAGAGTGAGTCACGACCATGCTAGGGAGACCATAGTTGTGTGAGTTTGGATTAGACACACGATCAAGCTGGGAGTACTAGACGTTGGGCAGAAGGTTCTTGTAGAGCAATAGAGAAGTCATGTGGAGTAGCAGAAAACAGTCACACGGGCAAGATGATACCTTCACGCTGATGAGCAGTCACGTAGATGAGGAACAGTCACGCAGATGAGTAGTCACGCAGATGAGGAACAATCACGCGAATGAGCAAGCACGCGGATGAGGAACAATCATGCTTATGGCAGCCAAAACCAGGTAAGGGAGATACGACTTCTTAGATAATCTGAATGAAGGATAGCTTTTTCTTTATAAAGGGTTAGGGGTGTTATAAAATACAACTAGGTTGACTTAGGACAGGTACTAAAGGTTTTAAAGGTGTCATATAATAAAACCATAAAGTAAATGGTCCAAAGGTTTTATTGTGCCGAGAGGCACTCTACATCCCAGTAGGGGGAGATGTTGTCATGTTTGTACTTGATGCTTTAATAAAATAATAATAAATTTTATATCCAACATGTCGGCCTACACAAAATTAAAATTAAAAGTCATGTCGTTTCCATTCTAAATCTCTTATCCAATGTATAAATAAAACAAATATATCATCAACATTAAAATGCAAATCAAATCTACATTTGAGACAGATTCTAAATTCTGAAACATTTCGTCCATCGGATAAAACTTCTTTCGTCGGATAAAACTGCGTAGGTATGAAATTCAAACTCTGGCCAGTAACGGTCTGTTTTTTTGCGGTAAGTTGAAAACTACATTTTTTTAAATTTTGCGTTTAACCTCCCAAAGTTCAAATCATACTTAATTCATCCACCAACCCACCCACACAACTGGTAGTTAACTCTCTACATAGTTGCATTACTGCCAGCTGTGAAATTTATTCAAATCTGAGGGCATCTTAGATACAATTGGTTGTGCGCCAAGAGTACAGTGGCGCTTACCCTTGACTCCCATTCATAACTGGTAACTCAACGCCAATCTCCAGGTTAATTATCTGTAGATAAGAAATCACTTCTATATGAAAGCTATGAGAATCGCGATAATAAGTGTTTGGTTGGTTAATATATGTGGAAGGAGCATGGTTAAATTAGGTCGAGTTGGCCAAGAATTACGGTGTTTCTGTAGGGGAAGAATGACCCAGTGTTTTAAGATTTTAAAAAAAGTATAATAAATATTTTTTTACAGCCCATATTTAAATGCCAAAGACATGGGCATAGACTTAAATCGAATAACGTTGAGCATTAGGTTTAAAGTAAAAAGGCATACTTGAACTTGCGATTTGAGGCTGGGCATCTTCCCATGCCCAATGTAAATTCATACCTGAATTATAAACTAGAGTTATTATATTGTTTGAATATTATTGAGGATTTGACTTTGTGTTGATACACGTCTCCTTTAGAAGAATTAAAATATGTGCCTTTGGATGAAAATATAAAATATGCTTTTAATGAGGATTTGACTTTGCATTTATATATTTTCAACACCCAAGGCAGCCCATGGTTTCTCGCAAACCACCATCAATTAAACTAATGGTATAGTCAAATATTTATATATTTTCAACACCCAAGGCAGCCCATGGTTTCTCGCAAACCACCATCAATTAAACTAATGGTATAATCAAATATTTATATGTTTTTAACACCCAAGGCGGCCCATGGTTTCTCGCAAACCACCATCAATTAAACTAATGTTATAATCAAATATTTATATATTTTCAACACCCAAGGCAGCCCATGGTTTCTTGCAAACCGCCACCAATTAAACTAATGGTATAATCAAATATTTATATATTTTCAACACCCAAGGTAGCCCATGGTTTCTCGCAAACCACCATCAAGTTGGGAAAGTAATTTGCACGTGAAAAGCATTTGCACAAGTAGTTGGGCAATAAATTTTTATTTATTTATTGTTTTTTTATGAAATTAATAAATAATAATATTGATATGAAATAAATAAATCATATCAATTTTTATTTATTTATTATATTATTTAATTTTAAATGGTATAATCCAATAGTAATCTTCCCCATATCAAACTACTATATGTTTCATCTTTTGAACATAGAAATTTTTTCTCATTACCACCCCGTACAACCATTTTTTTTGGTTTTCCACAATTACAATTTTTAATTATGGAAAACCAAAGCATTGAAAGGGATCAATCTCTCGAGGTGCAAACCTCTCCTAAGGTATTGCATTGAAAAAAAAGTTGTCAAGAGAGGTTTGCACCTCGAGAGATTGATCCCTCTCGGCGCTTGATAGAGCTTAGGATTTGGATCTAGACTGGTAATAAAACCATAAACAATAAATGGTCTAATGGTTTTATAATAAAACCATAAAGTAAATGGCCCAAAGGTTTTATAATAAAACCATAAACAATAAATGGTCCAAGGGTCTTGTAATAAAACCCATAAGGTAAGAGTTTCATAATAAAGGTACACACAATAAGAGTGCTAGGACCAAGTAACATAAAGGACCATGAGTCAACCAAAGAGGCTCACAATAAGACAACCCTCATACCCACAAGATCAAGGTAAAACAACTCTTTTTACCTATAGGACCAACAAGACCAAGGACTTCAAACTTTTCTCTCTCTCTCTCAAGGTACATTGTTTCATATATTTTATCATCATTGTTTAAGGGGAAGATCCAAACTGGATGGTGCGATCCTTTGGTCCTCAATACTACTCCTAAGGGTTAGGTGCTACGGACATCATTAAGGGGTGTCCAGTCCATTGAGAAACAACCTAGCAATAACCGATTAGGAGAGAGGACATCACGCATCATGGTCTTGGTCAACTTGACCAAGAGTAACTTGGTTAACTGACCAGGGGTGCTCTTGCAGGAACTGCTTGGTCCCAGTCCAGGAAGTCTTTGTCTAAACCTGCAGAATCTGCTTGGACCTCCTGTCCAAAAAACTGTCTAGTCCTAGACCAGAATACCCTAGAGACATATAGGGGCCCTAACATGGCATCAACCTGCTTGGTCCCAGACCAAGAACCTTAGGAGACTATTGGGGGCCCTAGGGTACCTTCTAGGGTCTTACTTTGCCCTATTTAACTAACTAGGGTACCATCCTCCTTGAGAATGGGTCTCGCAACTGCACTAACTTTAACACAACCTACCTAGATAAAGTCACAATAATAATTATATTATTCTTTTCTGGGTACTATTGACCCGATTTACAATAGAGGGCTTACCTCATGACTTTTACATGACCTTTTACATCAGTGACATCTACCAAAGGAGGAATAATAATAATGTAAGGTACAAGTAGAATATTCGTAGAAGTTATATTATTTCAACATGGGGAATAAGCCATTCAAGTATGGCTTTTTCCTTTTCCAGGTCCATGCTCACTCCACCTGCTGATATGAAATTTCCAACAAACATAAACTTGTCTTTACAAATATCACTCAAAATTTTACAAATAGCCTTTCAACTCTTTCAAACACTGCTTTCAAATGTTCTAGACGCTCTTGCATATTTCTACGGAAAGTCAAAAGATCATCAAAATCAATTATATCAAATTCTCCAATGCACTGTATAGAATCCAAATGACTAGGTCATGGTCTGCATGGATTTGGCAGGGGCATTAGACAACCCAAATGACATAACCACTATTTGTATAAGCCATCCTTTGCTTTGAAACTTATCTTCAGCTCATTTCCTTCCTTAATTTGGATCATGATCTTGTTGAGAATGCTAGAACTTGTGCACATTCTCCATTTTCCTCCTTTTTAGATGAGAGTAGAGTTGGTGTGACATTAGGACTCGTGCTCTTCCTTATGAACCTTTCTCCAATAGCTTAGTAATTTGTCTTCTCATTTCCTCATTCTTGTGAGGAGCTAATTTGTAAGAAGCTTGATGAAGAAGCCTAGATCGAGCCACTAGATCAATGTGTTATGTGATCACTGGTACCTTATGAGACAACTAACCCGCTAGCAATTGGAGTTAATTTGACTCCACCAATAATTTTTGCATCTCTTGTGGGAGTTTGTGCTTTTTTGGTTCTCTTTCTTCTCTTGGGTACACCAAATAACAAACCTCTTCCTTTGAAGAATTCGTTACAATCCATCATAAAGGGAGACATTTGATATTTCAGATATTCCTTTCTCTTTTCAATGGCTTTAAAATGCCTTTTACCATCATATATCACCTCTAATGTATTCCTTTTTTCACGATGGATTACCTTCCTAACATATTGCCATTGCCTACATAATAACAAATGATGGGCATCCATAGGTGCTATGTCACATAGGACCTTGTCTTCATATGGACCAATATTTAAAGCAACAAAGACAAGACTTATCCACAAGCACACTATGACCCCTTTTCAACCAGGAAATTCACAAGTGTCTGATTTGGAACACAAGCAAGATGTAGTTTTTGTACCCTTTTTATGCTCACCAGATTGTTGGTAGAACCTCTGGCGATGATCAGCTTACACACCTTGTCTTTACACTTGCTATGTCACATGGGACCTTGTCTTCATATGGATTGGTATTTAAAGCAACAAAGACAAGACTTATCCACAAGCACACTATGACCCCTTTTCAACCAAGAAATTCACAAATGTCTGATTTGGAACACAAGCAAGATGTAGTTTTTGTACCCTTTTTATGCTTACCAGATTGTTGGTAGAACCTCTGGTGACGATCACCTTACACACCTTGTCTTTACACTTGCATCTTGTTCAGTAGGCACTCTTTCTCCCTTATCAGATTCTATGGTCTCTTTGTTACCCAATATTAATGTACTCAACAACTTCAAGTCCTCTCTGGTTTCTATTTCAACTTATTGTGTTTCATGTTCTTGGGAAATTCTATGGTTTTAAGGGAATTCTTGGACTTTATGAGCATCTTAATGGCTTCCTGTAGCCAAGCACTTGCCTTCTTTATCTACCTTTGAAGCATGTTCATCTTCTAAAATCTAGCCTCACCTCCTAGCCTTCCCCAAAATCCTCACACTTCGTAGATGTTGAATAACTTCCCTTCTCTCTAAAGGAAGTTTTGTCACCCCTTTTGCTCATCGATATACCCTTATCCTGAGATCTCCTCAACCTTCAAACTATACTGGTTTACTTCATCTATTGAATGTACTTTTAGTAAGGCTAGCTCATCCATATCAAAATATCTCTCTAATTCTTAAACCCTGTCTATGAATAAATATGGGTCCAACTCGCTGTTAAATTCAGAAACTTCTAATCTAACTTTAGGCTTGTTACAATGATCTCAATCATTTTCTCTATGGGGTCTATAATACCCACTTGAGTTCCTATGTTCTCTTTGTAAATTTTCTTAAAACTCAATCTCGAGCTACACAGTGTATTTTAATTTTATTACTGATAACCACACGAGTTTCTTTACTAGTAACACAACGAAAAATAAATCCCGAGAAACAAATAACAATAATCACATCAATGGAGACACAATATTTTTGGGTATGGAAACCCCTGGAAAAACCCAAGATGGGAAAATTGGTGCAGCAGTCAGATAAGAAATTTTATTATGAAGATATAGAAAAAATACAATCCAGTAGATTGATTCACCCAACCTGGAAAAATCGAACCTTTACGAATCACTGAGAAAACCCTACAAATCAGTATGACCCCCTTGCGGAGTTGTATGACCCTCTGCATCAACAGTACAAAATTCGTACGATCCTACGTCATTAGTACGGAATCCGTACGGTTGCTGTACGACCGTTGTACAACCTTTACCAGATCTGTCCGGCCGCCCTCTCAGCGAACTCGTACGTCCTTGTGCTCTACCTGATCAGTCTACGAATCCTCCAAATGAATGCTCCTTTGTCTTCTCTGCAAATTTCTTCCTCTAACTTCTCTGTTTTTCTGTGTGTCCTCTCCACCAAATCCCCTTTTAACTCAATGGCCAAGCGAAAACCCTAACTCTCATTATGGATCAATGGATGAGATCCTCCCGTGAGGATCAATGGCCAAGATTAGATTAGCCATCACTTAAATTATTTTCACTTTAACTTTATAAAAGTGACTCCGTTAAGTCAATTAATAATTAGATCACTTAACGTACTTTCCTCAGTCTAAACTTTGGAAAATCACATTAATACATTTGGCTTCTTGCTTTATGTCTTCTAGCATGCAAGGACACATGCAATGATAAAAGACCTTCCTTGTTGCCACTTTCTAACACTCCCTCTCAACAAGGAAGGGATTCGGTAGCAACCCCAACTTGTCTATGAACTTCACAAAACTGTGTCTGCAAAGTGCCTTGGTGAAAATGTCTGCCACCTGCTCATCTGTCTGTATGTACTCCAACCGAATGGTTCCTTTCTGTACATAGTCTCTCAGGAAGTGATACTGGATATCTATGTGTTTGCTTCGGTCATGGAACACTAGATTTTCAGATAGCCTGATGCCACTTTGATTGTCACAGTGAACCACTGTAGCCTTTAGCTCACACTCGAATAACCCTGAAAGCAACTTCTTCAGCCACATTCCCTCACATGCAGCCAAACTAGCTGCCATGTATTCAGCCTCTGCCGAGCTCAATGCAACTGACTTCTGCTTCCTGTTGAACCAAGAGAGAACCCTTAACCCAATGCTGAAGTAGCAACTTGAAGTGCTCTTTTGGTCTTCTCCACAGCCTTCCCAATCAACATCTGGGAAGCCTGCTAACTGTACACTCCCATTGCGCTAAAAAACCAACCCATACTCTAATGTAACTCTGATGTAGAGAAGCACATGTTTTGCAGCTGTCCAATGTACCCTCCGAGGGTTCACCATGAACTGGCTCAAAGAGTTGATTGCAAAGCTAATGTCTGGTCATGTGTTGACCAGATACTTGAGCAATTTGATAAGCTAGTGATACAATGTAGGATCAAAGCCCTTTAACCCCGATGCATCAATCTTCCTCCAGTTGGAAACTAGAGGTATGGACATGGTCTTGCAATCCACCATCCTGAATCTCTTCAAGATCTCCACTGCATACTTCCCCAGTACAATGAAGAAGCACCCATCTTTCTGCCAAACCTCCAAGCCTAGGAAGTAATGCATCAACCCAAGTTCTTTCATCTCAAACTCAACTGCAAGGTCGGACTTGCAGTCGTCAATCAACCTCTCATCTCCTGTAAGAAAGAGACCATCTACATACAAGACCAATATGAGAGGTACCTCACTTGACAAGAAGTACAGGTTGTGGTCAGCCTCACTCCGCTGGAATCCCATCTCCCGTTGATAGCTGTCAATCCTTGAGTACCATGCCCGAGGTGCGTGCTTGAGCCCATAAAGAGCTCTCTGCAACCTGCATACATGTGACTCCCTGTTCTCCACCTAGAACCCCTCGGGATGCTCAATGAATACCACCTCCTCTATAACTTCGTTGAGGAAGACAATCTTTACGTCCATCTGATGAACACGCCAACCCATCTCTGTTGCTAATGAGATAATAATCCGAATAGAAGAATATCTGGCGACAGGGGCGAAGGTCTTCTCATAGTCAATACCTTCCTTCTGTGAAAACCCCTTTGCCACGAAACGTGCATTGTACTTTTCTACACTTTCGTCTGTTGCATGCTTTACCTTGTAGATCCATCTGGATCCAACCATTTGTTTTCCTTCTGGCCTTGGTACAACCTCCCATACCTGTTTTTTCATAATGGAGTCATACTCCTCAACCATAGCCTCTTGCCACATGTCATGTTGTGCAACCTCCTCTAAACTGGAAGGTTCGGAGTTAATCAACTCCGTCATCAGTCCCATATAGCTAAGTCTGTCTGGTAGTTTGCTCTGCCTCATGGAGCATGTGGAAGAGTCACTTGCCCAAAATCTTGAACTGTGGACCTAAACCACTTAGGCCATAGCCTAGTGTCTACTTGTTGCGGTTGCTGGATATCCTCCTCCTGCTGCGGCTCATCCTCCAAGTCAATTACCAAAGGATCCTGTCCACTTGACTCCCTCTGATTATCAGAACCTGTGCTCTGTGTCTGTACCTCTACTTGTACCTATGGCTCCTCCAACTTGACCCCCGAGTCCTGTGCTGGCTCACACTCGAATAACCCCGAAAGCAACTTCCTCAACCACATTCCCTCACATGCAACCAAATTGGATGCCATGTCTTCAGCCTTTGCTGAGCTCATTGCAACTAACTTCTGCTTCCTGCTGAACCAATAGACAACCCCTGACCCAATGCTGAAGTAGCAACTTGAAGTGCTCTTCCGGTCTTCTACACATCTTGCCCAGTCAACATCTGTGAAGCCTGCTAACTATACACTTCCACTGCGCTCATAAACCAACCCGTACTCCACTATACCTATGATGTAGCGAAGCACATGCTTCGCAATTGTCCAATGCACTGTTCGAGGGTCCACAATGAACTGGTTCAAAGAGTTGACTACAAAGCTAATGTTTGGCTGTATGTTGACTAGATACATGAGTGATCTGATAAGATGGTGATACAATGTAGGATCAAACCCCTGTGACCCCGATGCATCAATCTTCCTCCAGTTGGAAACTAGAGGTATGGACATGGGCTTGCAATTCACCATCATGAATCTCTTCAAGATCTCTACTACATACTTCCCCTGTCCAATAAAGAAGCACCCATCTCTCTGCGAAACCTCCAAGCCTAGGAATTAATGCATCAACCCAAGGTCTTTCATCTCAAACTCAACTGCAAGGTTGGACTAGCAGTCGTCAATCAACCTCTCATCTCCTGTAAGAAAGAGATCATCTACATACAAGACTAGTATGAGAGGTACCTCACCTGACAAGAAGTACAGGTTGTGGTTAGCCTCACTCCGTTGGAATCCCATCTCTCGTAGATAGTTGTCAATCCTCGAGTACCATGCCTGAGGTGCCTACTTGAGCCCATAAAGAGCTCTCTGCAACCTGCATACATGCAACTGCCCGTTCTCCACCTTGAACCCTTCAGGCTACTCAAAGAATACCTCCTCCTCTATAACTCCGTTGAGGAAGGCAATCTTTACGTCCATTTAATGAACACGCCAACCCATCTCTGCTGCTAATAAGATAATAGTCCGAATAGAAGAATATCTTGCAACAAAGGCAAAGGTCTCCTCATAGTCAATACCTTCCTTCTGTGAAAACCCCTTTGCCACGAAACGTGCCTTGTACTTCTCCACGGTTTTGTCTGTGGCATGCTTTACTTTGTAGATCCACCTAGATCCAACCACCCATTTTCCTTTTGGCCTCGGCACAACCTCCCATACCTGGTTTTTCATAATGGAGTCATTCTCCTCAAACAATGCCTCTTGCCACACATCATGTTGTGCAGCCTCCTTGAAACTGGAAGGTTTGGAGTTAATCAACTCCGTCATGAGTCCCATATCACTAAGTCTATTTGGTAGTTTGCTCCGCTTCATGGAGCACTATGGAAGACCCACCTTCCTGTAATCTTGAACTGTGGACCTAAACCACTTAGGCCGTAGCCTAGTGTCTACCTGTTGTGGCTGCTAGATATACTCCTCTTGTTGCAGCTCATCCTTCGAGTCAATGACCAAAGGATCCTGTCCAGCTCATTCTCTCTGACTATCAGAACCCGTGCTCCGTGTTTGTACCTATGGCTCCTCCAACTTGACTTGTGAGTCTTGTGCTGGCGGCTCATGTGCTGGCTCACACTCGAATAGCCCTGAAAGCAACTTCCTCATCCACATTCCCTCACATACAGCCAAACTGGTTGCCATGTATTCAGCCTCTGTCGAGCTCAATGCAACTGACTTCTGCTTCCTGATGAACGAAGAGACAACCCTTGACCCAATGTTGAAGCAGCAACCTGAAGTGCTCTTCCGGTCTTCTACACATCTTGCCTAGTCTGCATATGTGAAGCCAGTTAACTATACACTCCCACTGTGCTCATAAACCAACCCTTACTCCACGGTACCTATGATGTAGCGAAGCACATGCTTCGCAGCCGTCCAATGTACTCTTCGAGGGTCCACCGTGAACTAGCTCAAAGAGTTGGCTTCAAAGCTAATGTCTGGTCGTGTGTTGACCAGATACATGAGTGATCCGATAAGCTGGCGATACAATGTAGGATCAAACCCCTCTGACCCTGATGCATCAATTTTCCTCCAGTTGGAAACTAGAGGTATGGGCATGGGCTTGCAATCCACCATCTTGAATCTCTTCAAGATCTCTACTGCATACTTCATTTGTCCAATGAAGAAGCACCCATCTCTCTACCAAACCTCCAAGCCTAGGAAGTAATGCATCAACCCAAGGTCTTTCATCTCAAACTCAACTGCAAGGTTGGACTTGCAGTCGTCAATCAACCTCTCATCTCCTGTAAGAAATAGATCATCTACATACAAGACAAGTATGAAAGGTACCTCACTTGATAGGAAGTATAGGTTGTGTTCAGCCTTCCTTCGTTGCAATCCCATCTTCCGTAGATAGTTGTCAATTCTCGAGTACCATGCTCGAGGTGCCTGCTTGAGACCATAAAGAGCTCTCTGCAACCTGCATACATGCGACTTCCTGTTCTCCACCTCGAACCTCTTGGGTTGCTCAATGAATACCTCCTCCTCTATAACTCCGTTGAGGAAGGCAGTCTTTATGTCCATCTGATGAACACGCCTACCCATCTCTGTTGTTAATGAGATAATAGTTTGAATAGAAGAATATCTGGCAACAGGGGCAAAGGTCTCCTCATAGTCAATACCTTCCTTTTGTGAAAACCCCTTTGCCACGAAATATGCCTTGTATTTCTCCATGCTTTCGTCTGCTGCATGATTTATCTTGTAGATCCACCTAGATCCAACCACCCGTTTTCCTTCTGGCCTCGACACAACCTCCTATACTTGGTTTTTCATAATGGAGTGATACTCCTCAACCATAGCATTTTGCCACACATCATGTTGTGCATCCTCCTCGAAATTGGAAGGTTCAGAGTTAATCAACTCCGTTATCAGTGCCATATAGCTAAGCTTGTTTGGTAGTTTGCTCCACGTCATGGAGCTCCGTAGAAGAGTCACCTGCCTGGAATCCTAAATTGTGGACCTAAACCACTTAGGTCGTAGCCTAGTGTCTACCTGCTGCGGTTGCTGGATATGCTCCTTCTGCTGTGGCTCATCCTCCATGTCAATGACCAAAGCATCCTGTCCTCCTGACTCCCTCTGACTATCACAACCTGTGCTCTGTGTTGTACCTGTACCTGTACCTATGGCTCCTCCAACTTGGTCCTCTAGTCTTGTGCTAGTAAGTCCATAGATCTTTGTAAGGCTTTGTCCTCATCAAACTGGACATCCTTGCTCACAATGGTCCTCTTGCGAGCCGGGATATATACTCTGTATACCTTCGAAGTCTCGCTGTAACCAACAAGTAACCCCTTCTCTCTAGAAGGGTCCAACTTTTTCCTAGTGTCAGCATGAATGTGACAATGGCAGATACTCCCAAATATGCGTAAGTGGCTTACATCTGGTCTAGTTCCTGTGATGACCTCCTCGAGTGTAATCCTCCCCAAAACTGTGTGGGGACACCTGTTCTGAATGTAAACTGCGGTCCTATATGCCTGGACCCATAGGAATAGTGACAATCCTTGATCAAATAGCATGGCCTTAGCTGCTCCTACCAATGTCATGTTCTTTCTCTCCGCTACTCCATTCTGCTGCGGGGTATGAGGAATAGTGTGGTCCTTCTTGTAGACACTGAGAGGGGGGGTTGAATCAGTGTAAAGCAATTTTACAATTTTTCTTGACCTGTTATACTTAACTACCAATTCATCATTTCATTAACTTCATCATTCACATATCATAACATTTCACTCATCAAGAACCATAACACAAAAGAACACAACATCATATAATTTTGTAATCTTTTTGTATTAATTTTGGCTTGGCTACAACCGTTAGGTAAAATCAGCACCTACTGATACATAGAGCACCTACTCTGTATCCAGGACCCTGCCTGGTTTTCTTAGACCCTGCTAAGAAGGGTTTGAGGTATCCTAACCTCAAAAGCAAGACAAGCTTGCATTTACAACACAGTATACTCGTGTTACCATCAAGAAATCTCTGACATATCAAAGCTGCTCATCACATCATCTCTGCTGTAACACTGCTCACTGCTGCTCATTACCACTGCTCATCTCTGCTCATCAATCAACTCTGCTGTAACACTGCTCATTACCACTGCTCATTTCTGCTCATCAATCATATCAGGAATCCTGCTGGTCACTGTCAAGTCATCATACAACTGCTACAAGGATCTGCTCTTGTGCATCATCTTTCTTTACTGCTGCTCTCACTCATTCATGCAAAGGTTTCATCTGTCAAGCCTGTATATGTCTGCTGCTGCTTAAGTGGACAGTTTGCAGTGGCTGGAGAAGACTTCAAACCAGAACTGTCTCTGTAGGTCTGCAATTTGATCTGAGACTGTTTATGTGCATCAATATTGTAGTTTGCTTGCACCATCATCAATACCATAAGTCCTGTAGCTTGCTTTACACAGACTTTATCATTGTGTCAAGTCATCAAGCATTTTTACTGCTTCTTCATTGTTTCACAGATTTGTTCATCAACTCATGTCACGAACCTGTCAAATCTATTGCTCAAGAATCTGCTCACACTCTGATTATGCCATTAAAATTATGCCAATGATTAAGACAATCATCTATGTACTGCTTAAGCCAATTCATCACAGGTTTGTTTTGTCATCAAGAATTTTCTTATGTTAATGCACTGCTCATTGCTCATAAACAGTCTGCTTATCTACCTAAGTGTCTTCACTTATCATGTCTCGTACTGGTCACTTTAATACTTATCACACCTTGCTCCTCATTTGCTCATTAAAGTCTGTCAATGTCTACTCAGGTCATCAATCAACTACCCCTGGCTGTCACACATCTTGGATCT
>LPNX010950714.1:0-84201 GCA_001517045.1 Pseudotsuga menziesii | reverse complement strand
AGGATTACAACCAGCACTTCAGTAGTATATATATATCAGACTGATATTGTTTTGCTTGCAAACATAAACTGACTTGAGAATGGCTAAAGTCTGATCTATGTGAAGCAACTTTTAGAACTAGAGAAATGCTGAAATTGGCTATAATTCACAGCAGTTATGCTCAGCAATAAACATGCCCAACATACAAGAAAATACAAAAGACTCAAACCTGGGAATTGCCTTTTGGATGGCAGCCAGCTCAACAGTGGTGTTGACTGAAATAGGACCTTAAATCAGCTGTAACAGTACTCTGACTTTTCTCGAAACCAACCACTGGTTCAGTTCCTTAAAGATGACTGTCATATGTTCCTTGTTGCCCAAATGCCTTCAAAAGATTCGGCCTTCAGCACTGAGAATTTGAAAGATGCACAAAGAACCAAGTATATATAATATACACAATAAGCTTGCCCGAATTACATGTTTGACAGTCTTTAATCAAAGCTTTATAGCTGCTGTTTGGATGCCCTAGAAGAGTTCAGACTTTCAGAAAGCTTCGCTGTCTCTTTTTATTCCAGAGGGTTCCAGTATTTTAAATACTTGTTCATGC
This sequence comes from Pseudotsuga menziesii, assembly GCA_001517045.1. Lineage (NCBI taxonomy): Eukaryota > Viridiplantae > Streptophyta > Pinopsida > Pinales > Pinaceae > Pseudotsuga > Pseudotsuga menziesii. The sequence continues at coordinate 83,615 of LPNX010950714.1, read as the reverse complement.
GCTTATGCCAAGATTACTATAATTTCTGTTATAGCCTTCAAGATCAAACCATTTCTCCATTGATGCTTACACAAAAGAATTAACCAATTTGCTGCTGTGGTAACACTGTTTCGAAACTCAGAGCTAGAAAATCATAAGCTTGGGACTTGGACTGTTGTGCATCAACCTCGGACTTGGTATGATGTTTAGGAACAATTCGGGACTGCTAATAAAAATCCCTAAGTCCAAGCTGGACTGTCACAAGCAGCAAGAAGATTAAACCAAAAATCAATCTGCTGTAACCTTCGACCTAGCAGCAACCTTAGTCCACCTCAGTCACGAAAAAATCCTTCCTCAGTCCACGAGTTTACCAGCTTTCAAAAAGGATGCCTGCTCCCACGAATTTCTTCCCTCAGTCAACGAGTTAGGGCATCCTCATGCTGCCAGGAGGTCACCTCAGTCTACTGCCCACAAAATTTCCTCAGTCTGCTGCTCCTGCGACTGCCTCAGAGACCTCTGAATTTACCTCAGTCAACTCCGAAAATCAGAGAAAAAAAAAAAAAAAAGAACTCCAAAAGATTGCTCCTGCATTTTCCTCAGTGGACTGCTCCCTACTGTGGCTGCCACAGTCCGAATTTACCTCAGAGCTCCCACAAAATTTCTCATTTCAAAATGAATTTTGATGGGGTATTTATACTGATTTTTTCACCATAAATTCTGGAGCCGACCTTAAAAAAAAAATATTTTTATTTTTATTTTTAAATTTAATCTTTTGTAGGCTGGCCGACTTGTTGTATTTTTATTTTTATCATTTTTGTTGAGCAGACTTCAATAATTAATATCTCATCAACCATGAGGAACCACGTGACGTGCCACCTACCGTTGGAAAGGGCATGACGAGGGCTATCATCTTATGAGGTTCTTACTTGCATTGACAAGGTCCTTCACTCATATTTTCTTCAATTTGTGCAGACCTTCATGAGTTAAGATATCTTCTATGGGGATGCTAGGTCTTCTTCTGGGGTACCATCATAGCATGAATGACCATATAATGGGTCATTAATGCTTCTTCAACCCATCTAGGGCTTCTCTAATTTCTTAAGGTCTTCAGGACCATCTCCAAGGTCTTCAACGCCATCAGCAGGGTCTTCAACATCTTCAGCAAGGTCGTGGCATCAAGATCCAGTCTTGTGGGCTACAGGGACCTTGTCAACTGGGTACAAGGTGCTTCAAGGCACCAACCCACTCTATAAGGGGTCCAAGGCACTGCAAGGTGGGACTTGGTGGCATCAATGACATCCCGTGGGGTCACTGCAAGTCCATGTTGGCATCAATGACAATTTCATCAACACTTCTTGATCCCCTCCGATGAACAATACTCCAAGAACTCATTGGAGATGTACTCACTTTGTTGTCCGTCCTCAATCCTTGAATCTTCCTTCCTGTCTGGTTTTCCACGAGAGTCTTGAACTCCCAAAACCGCTCAAAGACCTCTGACTTGGCCTTCCGGAAATAATTCAGGTCTTCTTATAATAGTCATCAATGAAAGTGATGCAATAACTGTAGCCACTGAACGATTTGACACTCATGGATCTGCAAACATTTGAATGCACCGAGTTCAAGGTCCCCTTAGATTTGTGCTCACTCTGTAGGAAAGGTTTCCTGATGTTCTTCCCCAACGCATAACCCTTGTAGTCATTATGCTTCTCCTCCTGCACCTGAGGAACTACAATGACTACATATCTCAAATGCCTCAGTGCTCCATGGTGTAAGTGTGCCATCTTCCTATGCCACAACTCACCCTGGCTGCTGTTGCTATTGACTAGATCCTTTGCAGAGTCGAAGTGTAGTCTGTACACCTTCCTGCTTCAGATCCCAATCACCTGATCTAAACTCCTATCTGACCCCTTTGGTCTGATATACACCTTTCGATCTCGGAACTTCACCTGAACGCCTCAGAACTTCATCTGAACGCCCTTGTTCTCTAGGGTGGAAACAGATTTGAGGTTCTTGGTCAACCCCGGGACATACAATATGTCAGCAAAACTGAGGGGTTTGCCAGACTCCCTTTGAAACGAAACAATACCAACTCCCTGCGTCTGATACCACGCATCGTCACCCAACTCAATGTGTAGATTTAATCCACCCTCTTGCAAGCTCTTGAAGTACCTTTTCTGTCCTGTCATATGACAAGATGCTACACTGTCGATGTAGCAAATACTATTGCCTGTGGTGCTTTCCATGCAAGCTATCAAACAAAAATCCTTGTCGAAGTTTTTGTTGAACTCCTCCACCTCTGCAGAACCTGCCATCTGGGTATTGTTCTTCTTCTTCTTGTCTGGGCATTAGGAGGCAAAGTGTCCTGGCTTGTGGCAGATAACACATTTGACCTTGGACATGTCAATGTTCTTCTTACCACCCTTCTTTATCTTTGCTTTACCCTTGCTCTTCCCTGCTAGGGATATAGCTTCTTCATCCACATTCTGTGAGGCATTGCTGGATGAACCCGAACCTTGACCCATACGGGTCCACTTCTGCACAAAGTCATCCCACAATCTCTGCTAGTTAGGGAGCTTCTCCCTAGCCACCACACCTTTTACAAAAATGTCCCTTGGCATAGAAAAGCCATTGAGAGCTATTCGAACTAGCTCCTCATCCTCAGTCTTAGAGCCAACTGCTCCAAGCTCGTCTCTGATCTATGTCAGCCTTGTGAGATAAGGTACCACTTCTTCACCCTTGGCCATATGCAACCTCTCCTACATCACCATCTTCCGGTTTTCGTTCTTGATCTGGTAAAGACCTTCCAAAGCCTTTCACATTTCCAATGTGGTCTTCATCTCTGAAAGGTGAGGGACTATGTGGTCCTTCACCCCATCCAAGATGATCAACATAGCTTTGGAATCTAACTTCTTCCACCTTGCCAACTCTGTTAGATCTGTGGGCACAACCTTCATGGAGTCAATATGCTCCTTTGCATCACTAACATCCAGGATCCTCATGATCCTTTCTTTCCATGTAGGAAAGTTCTGAGCCCCTTCGAGTCTATCCTCGACTCTCAATTGTACAACCATAGTAAAGTGTATCTGCCAAACTCTAGATCTTAACTCTAGGTTTGTGTTTTCAATAGATCTACCCCCGATCTATCAATACTGCTGCTGTTTCTCAGATTTAGTTCAATAGAGCTCCGATACCATGTAAATTTCCTTAAAACTCAATCTTGAGCTACACAATATATTTTTAATTTTATTACTAATAACCACACGAGTTTCTTTACTAGTAATGCAACGAAAAATAAATACTAAGAAACATATAACAACAATCAAATCAATGGAGACACAGTATTTTTGGGTATGGAAACCCCCAAAAAAACCCAAGAAGGGAAAACCGGTGCAACAATCAGATAAGAAATTTTGTTATGAATATATAGAACAAATACAATCTAGTATATTGATTCACCCAACCTGGCCAAATTGGACCTCTGCGAATCACTGAGAAAACCCCACAAATCAGTACGGCCCCCTGTGCAACTGTACGACCCTCTGCGTCAGCAATACAGAATCCGTACGGTCCTGTGTCAGCTGTACGACCACTGCTAGATCTATCTGGTTTCCCTCTCAGCAAACTCGTATGGCCCTGTGCTCTGCCTGATCAGTCTGCGAATCCTCCGAATGAATGCTTCTCTGTCTTCTCTGCAAACTTCTTCCTCTAACTTCTCTGTTTTTCTGTGTGTATGTCCTCTCCACCAACTCTCCTTTTAACTCTCAATGGCCAAGTGAAAACCCTAACCCTCACTATGGATCAATGGATGAGATCCTCCGGTGAGATCAATGGCCAATATTAGATTAACCATCACTTAAATTATCTTCACTTTAACTATAAAAAAGTGACTCCATTAAGTCAATTAATAATTATATCACTTAATGTACTTTCCTAAGTCTAAACTCTGGAAAATCACATAAATACATTTGGCTTCTTGCTTTATGTCTTCTACCATGCAAGGACACATGCAATGATAGAAGACCTTTCTTGTTGACACTTTCTAACACTCTTGTTTCTCAGATTCTGGCTGCAACTTGGCCTCAATGGCTTCTAACATGAACAATTCCTCTCCAAGATTCCTTCTATACACTGCACCTGTTCCATCTCTTCTTCCTTAATTCATTCCCCTCCGGGCCATTTTTGTTGCTCTGGTAACAATATGATGCATAGCAGATATGCTCTTCTTGGCTCTTCTTTCTCTTAAAGGCCTTACTTGATGCCTGCCAATGCCTGGCACACACGATCAGACGCAAGCATACTCTGGAGTCTGCCTTACTATTTGTGGGCAGTTTTCTCTCTAAGAATCAACTGGTAATGACAGAAAAGATAATTTGAGTTTCGAACTACAAATATACACAACATGTTGGGAGCAAACACATTCTGCAAGAGTTCTTGTATGGGACTTTGGTTTTCACAACTTTTCTCAAGTGTTAGCACACAAAGCATCTTTGCTCTCACATTTCCATTGTCTCTTTTAATACATATAATTTGTGATACGAGACTTGAGTACTTAGATGGCACATCTCCCTCTAATTAGTACAGATCATCCTTGCTTTCGAACTTCCATTATCTATTTTTCTAACTTTTATACATGTGTAAAATGAATTTGTAACAAAGAATAGATTATTTAGATGGCACATGTCCATCTTGTTCTTGTGTTCTTATTTTGTATATGCATTTCTTTTATTTGTTAATTCTTTTATTGGTAAATGCATAACATTACTATACCTGCACTTGCATCCTGTTCGCTTGGCATTAGTACATATTCAATACCTTAGGATTCCTTAATTCCTTTGTTGCCCTTCCATCCTACTGTGCTTGAATCACATATTGTAGAAGGATGCCAAATGATCAAAAAATTTCTCTACACTGTTTGAATGTTCAAAACCTTAAATTGTTATATTTATTAGTTGAAGCTTTGAAGACTCCCATTGTAGAATACTAACTTGACTATCCTGGATTGAAGAATGTTCAAAATCTTAAATTGTTATATTCATTAGTTGAAGCTTTGAAGACTCCCATTGTAGAATACTAACATGACTATCTTGGATTCAAGGTGTGTAAGGATTGGTTAGTTTGGAGAAGAAAACATTAAGTAGGGAAGGTCATGGATTTCAGGTATGTAAGGATTGGTTAGTTTTGAGAAGAAAACACCAACTAGGGAAGGTTGAAACTTGTTATTTTTGTAGAATGATATATGCAGATGCAAGGAATGAAAAAGAAATTAACTAGTTTCACTTCTGTAGATGATAGCGAGTTGTGAAGATGGAGATTTATTTCCAGTTGAATGTTGGATGGTTCTGAATTAGGAGAAGACTGTACAGTGTATGTTAAGGTTTTTTTTGGCTGGTTTCCTCTTATCCTTGCATGGCAAGCGTGCCCTTCTCCAATTTGGAAATATTATGATTAATATAGTTAGCTAGGAATCTGGGAGTGGGAAGTGTCTATTCTGCCAAAGTCACTCTTAAACACAAGCACAAGGGCCCATGAGAAACAACATGTTGGGGAGACTTGAACCCTGTTGGGGGCAATAACAATTCCCTGCTTTCACCAACCTGACAAGCCCTCATTGATCGTGCATTAAGTTTCAGAGACATTGATTCTTTGGTAGAGTCTAATTAACTTCTTCATGAATGAAAAACAATCATGGGTTGTATGCCTGGAAACTAGTTTTATGCAGAAGCATGGGCTCTGAACATTTAAAAAGAACATATAGGATTGGGACATAAAAATTGAAGTTTTATTTGAAGCATATAAGTTGGTTAAAGGAACAATAAAGATGTAAAATCTATGTTGCACATCTATATTTTGAATTTTTAAGATTCACGATGGCAATTCAAATGGGGTCAATCTTGAAAGATTGGTTGTGAATGTCAAATTATTTTAGCAAGTTGGATGATACTGTTTTTTATTTGAGCTAATTGTTGTATGTATTCCCACGTGAGGACATGATGAAACTGAGTGTTCTTGTTACAGGGGCTAGTCTGTCTATAATTTGGCTTTCTTATTGCTCTAGGTCTGATTTTGGGGGTTGGTCTTTCTATAATATTAGCTTTCTTGTTGCTCTACTCCAATAACTTGAAGTTATCTTTCATTTGGGCTTGAAAGTTGAAACATCCTTGTTAAGCCCATGCCCTTGTGAATTTATTACGATTGGGTCTTAGAAGCTTGCTTAGCTTCACCATTGACTATGGTTTGGCTTTCTCGAAATAATTTTATGCCCTCTCTGTTAAAGTTACAGCATCATGAGTAATTCTCCAAGCCAATCATGTGTGTCAGGATTGGGCCTCATGTGTTGAGGTAGGGAGCCTGAGTTGTACTCAGGAAACTTGGAGTAAATTCTTGGGTTGGACTCAAGAATGACTAAGGCTTATGTGTAGGTTAATCTTCATGTGTTGAGGTGAATGCTTTGATATGTCAAAGTGATGATGTTGTACAGTCTTGTTGGACAAGACTAAGGACTTGTGTGTCAAGTCGGATCCTCATGTGTTGAGGTGGGCCTCATGTGTAGAGACAATGTGTTGCTAGTTGAAGCATGCATGATGTGTGACATACTACTAACCATGATCTAGCTATTAAGTCTCCTCTAGAGACTGACCACCTCTAGAGTAAATTACTTTAGCATAAGATCACTTGGCACGAATAGTAGAATGATATGATCACATCGTTGGAGAAATCTCCCTGGTATAATTTGATATGATAGATAAACTAAAGTTAGCATATATGGACCATGCAGAAAAGATAAGATATAAAGTTAAATTGCATAGAGAACAAAGAGAATTCGAATTGCTCACGAGAATGACTTCAGTTGATTAAGGAGAACTCAATTAGTTAAACACTTAAACTCAAGTGATATTTATTATTAACAATGAGAACTTAAGCTAATTAAGGAGAACTCGAATTGATCACTTCCGTGAATCGATTAGCATGATTTCAGTTAAGAGAATTAACTAAAGTGTTAATAAAGAAGATTCAGTTAACTAAAAGTGTTTTGCATGATGACACTTAGGTTACAACACTTGAGTTACAACACTTGCATGACGACACTTAAGTTAACATCCTAGCTAAGTGGTCTAGCCCTTAGTTGCATAGTGAGTTCATCTTGAGGTTAGTAGAGCATGGATTTAATGTCAAAGATGAAAGGCATCGCGCATTGTGTTGTGCATGGATTGATGAGTTGGAGGTGCAGAGTGATTACCTCATGCAGTCATTCACTATATTCTGCATGAGGCCACCTTTACCCATGCAATAATTCGCTACCTCTTTCATGAGACCTAATTTGCAAGTTAAATAGTGTGTAGGGCACACAGTTGTAACTATCTAATCCTTTTCTCTTCTCTATTGCTTAGTGATAACACCTAGGGTGTTTGAGGTTCTCTTATCTTGCACATAGGGTGCCGAAAGCAATCTGCTATTGTAAAAGACATTCTCTGCTATATATCATTATTATATTGAGGAGATTTGCTGGGGTTTTTTAGTCTCATTGTTTTGAGGGTTTTCCCTAGGCTACATGCTATGTTATGTGTGATTGATTATGTGTATGAATGTTCAATTGATTTTGAGTACTCAATATTTCCGCAGTTAAAGATTAAAGATCAAAGCTCAACCAAAATTTCAACACTCTCCAACCCTGTTCACCTAAAGATACAACTTGCCCCACATCCTGGAGGTTGGTATACTTGGAATGATATGGAGCCTTGAAACAACAAGAGAAGGAGGAGGAGAAGATCAAGACTGGGGATGCTCTTCTACAATGGCGTTAGACCTGAGGGAGGCTCTAATCCCCTAAATTAATTTGGAAAATTAGCTTGTTTGGAAAATTAATGTCATAGGTAGACTTGTGTTTTCTTTATTTTTCTTAGACTTTTCAAGGCTTGGTTTATTTTTCTTAGACTTTTCAAGGCTTGGTTTAGGATTTCAACTTCATTATACCTTGAACCCTATGACCAATTTCAGTCTTTATAGTTTAATGGCCTAATGGAATTTCTACTTCTTTGGATTTGTCTCCCACTGGACAAGGTCATACACTTCCTAATGTTTAGGGTGAATTGATGTCGACGTCGTGTACCCTCTCCAAATTTGGGACTCCATTTAATCTTTCATTTATCTCATGGAATTGATATCACTGTTTAGTATGTTTAGTTTGCCCAATAAGAATGTAAAACTATTCATTACCTAGTCCATATGGGGCTATTCTTCCACTCTCTTTGACCAATAGAGGTAGTGGATGTACCATTATCGATTCTCTTCCGCTTGGGTTTATTGATAGTTGGATTAGATTCCTAATTTCTTTCTCCATTCTCTTGGTAAGTTGGTAGTGAGATTGGGTTCCTTCATTCCTATCCTTCAATTGCCCTCAATGCATTCAGGGGAGTTTTCCTTACTATCGTTTCAACTTCCGTGTTATCTCTCTTTGTTTTACATCACACTTGGGCTCTTGTCCACATTGGTCTCAATTTTCACCTTGAATTTGATTTCTCTTCACTTTTTTGCCACCAATTGTCTTTAGAGGAGAGGAGAGGAGATTTTATAGCTGTAGAAGCTATTTGAAGATGCCAGAAGATATGTGTATCCAATTGTTGTTTCACACACACCCACACAACATGCCCTGGAAAGGAGGGGAACCTGAGCAAGCAAGCATACTTACACCTCAACCATTCAACCAAAATATTAGTAGAAATTAGATTTTCAGATTGTTTCATTTGTTTCCATGTACTCATCTCCCTACCTTCATTTGGGTTGAAATGAAAATGCTTTGAAGATCTTAGTTTAGAATGGGCCATTTAGAGAAAGGAAAAGAATACAGGGAATGCGCATTCTGAATTTAGCCTTTCCTTGGGAATTGGAAAGAATAAAAGTTATGGATTTGTGCTTCCACCTCACAAGTGCACAATCAAGTTGCTACTTATGGATTGGATACACACGCATACCATCGTTCTCCTCATGGGGAGAACCTTAGTTAGCTTACATGGTCAAGCATAGAATCAATACAACTGTGTTAACAATGGTTGCTTGGGTCACTTGGCAGGTGAAAATTGTGTGTAAAGCCATTGCAGGCTTATTGTATTGGTTCTTACCAAAATCTCACCCTAGACTACATAGCATGTGTTTGCCTCATCCATCCTTTTCATGATTTTTTTCCTCGAAAAGAGATCCATTCAATCTTATTATGGCTACTTCAACATCAAATTGACTTGATTGCAAAGCAAGAAGCCCATGCCTACTTTGTATGTGATTTGGTAGACTAGCCACTGTGTAGACTCCCAATTAGCAAGGTGTTTACAAGCAAATCTCACTACCAAAGGGAGTTCAAAAGCATAGACGTTTTCCTCTATGTTGAAATGCCTACAATACTTTTAAACATCAACATTGGAGATCATTATGATTTCCTAGTGCATGACATTGAAAAGCAGGACTTCATCACAAATGCATTTATGGGCATGCAGATAAGATGAAGAACAATTAGTTTTCAATGTTAAAATAATCAGGTGAGAACTTAGTTAAAAATTATATGTTTATTTCACCTAATTTTCTATAAGAGTATCTTGATCAACAGGAACCAAGCTTTTTCAATAAAATCATTATTGGCAATGAAGAATATTGGGGTATGTGTCATTTGTCCAAACTTGGCCACATCTCATTTGTTGGTTATGCAAGTCCATCATGTGGTGCACTTTTTAAAATATCCTCATAATGTTTGTAAGTTTCTTATGTGGTTAGGCCTAAATATTGGCAGTCCTATGAAAGTTTTCTGCTGTTTTGACGTGCAGCTCAAAAATTAGCCATCATATATATATATATATATAATCTTCTTGTATAGGGTTTCAAGTAAATAGTCGAGACAAGTACTGGGACTGTAAATCAATAGTTGTTGTTGGTAATCATATGCATTTCTTTCTAAGTGCAAGGTAGAATATGAAATTCTGATCTGCATAGGGCCTATGTGTAGAATCATTATAATGACATGCATGGTAGTGAGTCGTAACTGTTAAGAGTTTGCATGGTAGTTTATGCATATGTTGACAAATTCAGCAGCACCACCTTCTTGTTCTTGAATTTGTATGATGACAAATTAGGTAGGAAGTTTTTATCCGTTAAAACAAAAGGTTTGCAGTGAAGCTAAAAATTTGCATTCTGTTTAACATCTCATTCAAACAAAATGTATACAAACCTTTGGAAAAATGTCTTATGATGCATTGCCTAGAAACTTTAGCATTAGTTAATAAATGCCAAATATCAATTGTTGGCCATGCAAATCCATTATGTGACAAAAATTTTAAAATCTACTCATAAATGTCTGTCATGTAAGTTTTGTTATCACCAACCTTGTAGTTGCCTGTGTGAGGTGGATCCAGGATAGATGGTAGAGGGGCAAGCAACTAAGGGGGTGGAACCAAGACTGCCTAGACTCCCAAATGGATGGTTGTCACGCCAATCAAGGTAGCCTTCACTTTATGTTATCTAAGTCCAAGACAACAACAGGGCAGACCCGGATCTACTCCCGACAGGAGAGATCAGACCTAGACACCAGAACAGATCAAATGTGGCTTTGAGGTATGTAAGGTGTAAGGTAAATGTAAACCCTAGCTCTAGGGTTTAGGTACTAGCAACTGATGGAGATGACCACTGTCTTGGGAAACGTAACTATGACAATGTGAGCAAGGACAGAGTTGGGATTGTCTAGTAACAAAGAGACAGACTCAGTGAAAGATATGAAAGTATCAGGTAACTTGAGCTATCAAGGAATGTTGGCAAAGAGAACGGGAGTAAGGTCAATTTAGGGCTAGCGCTAGAGATAGGAGATAAGTGCCTTTCGTGCATTGGGCAATGGAGTCAATATTAGCACAATGTTTTAGTGAATCCACCTGGGATATACCCTAATCTATGGACCCAAAAAAGGATTTGGCTCGAAAGATTCAGGTTACAGGAAAATCAACAGAAAGAGGGCTAGCGCTAGGGTTTGGAGAGGCAGATCTGCAGATCTAGAGCCACTAGGAGACTATCAACTCAGCGTTGGAGGGGAAATGAGATCAGGATGGCCCGATCTACAAACCCAAGTTAGAAAACTGCAGGAAAAATCAGATCTAGAAAAGTAAAAATCTAATGAGGGGGGCTAGGAGGCTGAAAGTCATTTTTTCAGATTTAGGGCAACCTGACAGGAACTAGCTCAGCGTTGGGGGTGTTCTGGAGTGCTCAAGCCCTGATCTATAAGCCTAGCCTGTCAGATTTCAGAAAAAGTAAACTCCGAAAAAGTTCAGTTTTCAGTGAAGGAACTAGGGCTGTTTTCAGTCTAAAACTCAGATCTAGGTCAAACTGCCATGAATCTGGACAACGTTGAGGGTGATTTGGACTGTGTGGGACCCGATCTATCAGTGTATGAAGTAAGAAATCAGAAAAAGTCAAAACCCCAGCAGGTTAAATTTTCAGTGGGGGTGCTATGTAGTTTTCAAGCTAAAAATCAGATCTAGGTCAAACCAGCAGGAATTTGACCAGCATTGCAGTAGATTCAGTGAAGGGGAGGCTCGATCTATGAAACCCAGCAGTGGTTTGGCAAAAGATCAGACGGTTCCCAGATTTAGTACTTTTTAGGGTTTTTTAGTATTTTAGGAATTTTCAGAAAAATGGAAGGAAAAGAAGGTACAATGGATTCATATCTGTTAAAGAGAAGAGAGTTAACTATTGGATCGTACCTGGAAATGCTTGTAGAAGTCTTAACAATGATGATCCTTGCTATCTCGATCAATTCTGGAAGATCCAAGTGATTTCTATGACGGATGTAAGCCCCAAACCACCAATGTGCCCCTACCCTGCATGAGCAAACGTCAACAATATCAGATTTTCCAATACAAGATAAAGAAACCAAATGCTACAGGAAAGTAAAACAAAGTAATCATAAATCACAATGAAACTAATGAAAATCCCCTGATCCAAGACGAAGAAAACTGAACGAGTTGAGGTCTCTCTGCAAAAACGCTCTAGCCAAAACGCCCTCCTGTAGACAAGACAATGATAGCAGAAAAATATAGATCTCACATGAATTTCCACAATGCTAGGAAGTAGAAGACTATCCAATCACCATTTGAGAACATCAGATGCAAAGCAGATCCAGAAAATATCCACAGAAAAATCTTTCTATTATTTAGATCTAAGAGCCGAAGACCCCTTACAAATGAGAAGCTCTCTCCTTTAAATAGAAATGAGAGAATCTCAATCATAACCGAATCCTAACCACTTTCAAAACGAGTGGCTAAGATTAAAAGATAAAATGTTCTAATCAACGATTGAGATGAGCTCAACATACAATACATGGATCAATATAACCATAAAGTACCAAAGTGGACTAAATCACCCATAAAGAGGGTACCCCACTCAACAAGAAATAAATGAAGCACATGGTGGGTCCATGGAGTGTTGACTAACTCCCTCTGGGTGTCGCCATAGCACAATAAAATAATATAATATTTTAATTCTTTGATTTTGTGCTTCCTTGAGGAAATCGTGAGCCTCCCAAAAGCTCCAGAAAATAATATAAAAATGCCCAAAAATAGGTGTGGGCCCAATCAGGTGCTACAATTGCTAGAGAAGGTGTGGAGGACATCACTTTCATCATCATGACTCATCTCATGTTATTTCCTTGCCTCAGTAGCCCAAATCGATTTCTTCAATAGCCTTTTAATCATTTTTTAATCTACCTCGAAAAACGTGAACCTGTCAAAACAGCCTCCTAGGGTGCTTGCGTTGTCAAACTGAGCCCACCAGACTCTCTGGAATGGGGGTACTATGGTACAAACAAGTGGTTGCACCCCTGTGTTCCATACAACGCCCCAGGAGATCCAAATAAAACATCTCCCTGCTTAGACCTATCAACTTGTGAAGAAAAACTGCATTAGAAAGGCAGAATGAGCTTGATCATATTTGCAAGTGCCCGAAACTGGAAATAAACTGTCTCATTAGACTCAAAGAGTCCAAATCCATCTAAGGTGTATACTCATACCCCTCACAGGTTTCTATCTGATCATCAACCGTATCCAATAAACAATGTAACCATCTGTAAATGATCAGATACCAATAATAACTCAGACTATCATCCATCTGCTGCAAGTGTCAAAAGGCTAAGACATGCTCTACAACTCATTCAAGCAACAATCACAACAAGTAGCAATCATTTCACTAGCGACACATCAACAAATACATATATAAGGCTTTATTTATTATTACTCAGACTAGACTTTCAGGACTATACTCACTTCATAGTTGTAGCCAATTAGCTAGTGAAGGGTGAAGGATGAAATTTACCAAGCTAAGGAAAATGATGACTTCCTACTTAACATCATGGCATTTTGGATATGGAAAGGAAAAACTCACTAAAATCGATGTCGGACAAACAACAACACAAGGAATAGCAGTGCCTCACAAATGGTTGAGTTTTTTAGAGAGTGCTTATTCAACTTAGGCATCATGTCTACATCCAGCTTGATCCAGGTTCATTAGGACCATCAATTTTATTCCATGGCCTTTTTGGCCTATATGACCCTTTGGGACTTCACTAGAGCTTAAAAGCACAGCTAATCGCAGCTTTCATCCGGGACATATTTATTGTTATAAGGTCAGCAATATTTGAATATAGCATGTTTTTAACCATTGCTTTTTTGGACCTTTTCTTATACTCTTCAAGGAGTATTTTAGCATTTCATTGCTCTTTCCCTCTTTACATATCTTAAGAAACACAATTTTATCATTTTCATTTTCCATGGGCGCATATTCAATATTTCCAATACAGGTAGTACACGAGCTTTCAGTTTTAGCCAACAACATCTCAAGTGACCAGGTCCTGTTCTGCACAGTGCCAAACATCGGGACAACCGACCAGAATGATTTAGGCATACAATCCAACTTACCAAAGGCAAGTTTTGTCACCAACTCAGAGCCGAGACATAATATAAACAGGGAGGCTTGTCCAACAAAGGTTCTAGCGGGGAAAAAGGTCCTCCATGCCATAAGTCAAGAAGTTAGTTGGGTTGAAAACTAAACTGGAAGGTAATGGGTGGGTGGAGATAGTGAATGATGAAACCAACCCTAGCAAGCCAAAACAATGGTGAGAATGACTACCTCTATTCTCCCTACGGAGGGTAAAACCAATGAGTATAAATCAAGAACTTCCAAGTCTAAGTAGGGACATCAATACATAATACAAGATACATCCAAGTCCATGTAATTATGACCGCCAGATCATGACACCACATGTCAATACATGTCACAAAAATGAATATAAAAGCAATGATAACCATAACACAATATAAAAAGCTGAGTCATAATCATGCAATATAATCCATCTGAAACATCATCCGTCCAATGAGAAAGCACTGATATAAAACTAGGCATCAATAACTGTTCTGAAATGACTAAATGGCTACATCGGTCCTCAAATCTGAGTGTCCTAAGACTCAGTCCTGACATGGGAGAGTACAATAGTCCACTAATACAATAATTATCCGTCAAAACTGCTCATCTCAGCATCTCATATGTAAGAGATCTGGCTGAAAAATGTAGCGTGTCTGAAAAATAGAATATGGTAGCTTGGCTACTATATATGTGATAACAAGTTTCTTATGTGGCTAGGCCTAAATATTGGCAGTACTATGAAAGTTTTCTGTTGTTTTGATTTGCAGCTCAAAACTTAGTTGTCATCACCATCATCATCATTATATATATATATATAATCTCTTTTTGTATATTTTATTTCTAAAGAGTCAAGAGAAGTATGCAGATTGTAAATCAATAGTTATTAATTTTAGGAAATCATATGCATTTTCATCTAAGTGCAAGGTAGGGCATCAAATTTTGACCTGCATAGGGCCTTAATGTAGTATCATTATGATGACAAGCATGGTAGTGTGACATACCCGTTAGAGTTTGCATGGTGCATTCTGTTTAACTTCTCATTCAAAACAAAATATATAAAAACCTTTGGAAATGTCATATGATACATTCCATAGAAATTATGGCATTGGTTAGAAAAATACAAGGATATTTTGAAATGTTATTAGCTAGTGATGCTAGCATTGGCTGCTTTATGGAGTTTCAAATGTCAAAATTATGCTGCCTTCAACATTGCAAATACCTGAATTTGTAATGTGAAAATAAACGTAGTATAGACAAGTATGACAATATTATCACAAACTTTAGAAGCAATGATATTCTTGTGAAAATCATTGTACTTATTGTATCATACATAGAAATCTTAGAGATCTTACATTGTCTAGTGTAGACACATTTCGGTCCGATACTAGAAAGAAAGTTCCATGAATGATATTTACAATGGATACCACTGAATTCCTATAAAAAGCAGATATCATAATTTCCAGTTTAGTAGGTACTAGATGATAAACTAGTAGATATTCATTGTTTTTAAACAAGAACAAAATTATATAAAATTTCCGAGGTACAAGCTGCCCCAGCTATACCTGTATTAATGACTGATAGGCTCAAGCAATAGACAAATAAGACTTTGAGATCTTTATCCCTCCTCTTTATTAGAATTCTTCTTTAGGTCTGATTTTGGGATTTGAGAACTTGATGCAGATAGCTTAATACTGGGTATTTCTTGCTTCAAAACTTCGCTAAAATTGGATCTTCTCTGCTAGGATCTTGTATTTGACAACAAAAGCTTGTATAGCTTGGCTGTCTCAAATTCAAAACTAAACTTGACTGATATACTATTTATAGCACATGATGAAATAGTATGGTTTTTCATTCAGCTGAAGCTGCACATATGGGAAGATCCTTCTCGTAGCAGGGTGCAGTCCTCATAATAGGATTTCTTTCAAAAAAATTTGTTGGTTTGAGATCGAAACTTGATGACACTGTTGGCATGATTGGATAGTCCTCTTGGCAAGGGAGATGATGGAATCCCAATGTGTACCAAAGTACAATGTCTTTATTCTCAATAGGACGGTCCCTGACAGAGACAATATTATCACAAGTTTTGTAACAGTGTAACTGCGGAATTAAGTTAATGCTACACTAGGTACAAATCTCACTGTGAAGTTTAGTTTCGAACATTCTAGAAATGTTGGAAAAGGAATTCTTAGTCTTCAAGCTCAATTTCAAAAAGCAATCAAATTATCAACTTATGTGAATAAAGTTTAAACTGATATGGAGAACCTTTCATAGGATTGCATAAGCCCACTCACCTGTTAGACCAGACAGCCAGAGTATCATCACCTTTGCTTTGGTAAACGTACTGTCCACCTGCCCATTCCTCACTTCTGTTATATGGAGTGACCCATATCTGATGAATACAAATTCTTTGTCACAATTTTGTCCACTATGAAATACGAAGAATTACATGAGCCCCTATAATTTCAGTTTTGATTTAAAAAAAAAGAAAAAGGAGATGTTCAATCCACTATGCACACTTCCATGTTTTAGATATTGTGGATAGCCTCCTTATGTCTATGCATCCAGAATTTGTGACCAGTGTCATGTGAATGAGTTGATTTTGGAATGGCTTTAAACAGGAACAGCGCATAAAAAGGGTATAAAGCAATTTTAGGAGCAAATTTCACTGCACTGTTATGTGCCACAAAGAGACAAAAATTGAAGTCAACCAAATCCAAACCTGGTTGTTAGTGAAGGCCCCTCGAAGCTGGGGAGGATCGTCATGATCAAGCAAGCTTGCAGCAGTGGCTCCAGGAACAAGTTTATATCCCACTGGATTTCCAATATTTGTCTTCTTTAAAGGATTGATCACATGAAACTCAGATGGCTCATAGAGGCTCAGCTTAATTTGGGCATCCTTCTCTGTTTGGGCTATGTGTTTCTCTGCTTTCCAAAAACTTTTTCTTGGTGTTGGTCCATTCTTCACTGTTTGCCTGGCCATCTTGGCCTGAACAAAGGAGTTGTCTATACCATCAATATCCATGTCCAGATAGAAAGTCATATAATGGTCATGGATGACACCAATTCTATTCTCAGCAAGTAAAGTTCCATGAAGTTCATCTGTGGAGCTGATCTGGTCAACATTCTCATATTTTGTACCTTTGACCATTAAAATCCCACTTAGTCCAACCTGTGTGCAAAAGAAAATGGTCAAATGCTCTGCCTTTTAAGTTCTAACCTACCTTTGAATAAAAACAACTCCCTGAGTTGCTTCTTCGAGGAAAGGCTTCAAATTTTTCTACCTTAGTTTGGATAAGACCATCAGTCTGAAATTCCCAATCCACAATGTAATCATAGTTTCCAACAGAAGCTGCCATGCGGACTACTAAATTCACCTTTGGTCTGACTTCTCGAATCTGTGGCATGATAGATTTCATGAATTAGAGATGCAAACAAAATTTCAATGCAATCAGAAGTGTCAAATGTTTTCCTTTTCTACCTTATCTTGTCCATGCTTAATTCCTTATGGAGATTGGAAACACATATATGAATATCCAGACTTAATGTATATAGAAAGTTATAGTCTATATCTACAGATTTATTACCACCTTATGTTCTAGTATGTCCATGCAGATTTGGAACCGCTTGGGAACAATTCCTAACCACGTGGTTCAACAAAAGTTGACTTATTTCTGGAAAAATAAGGACCTACACAAAAAAAGGTCACATGTAGAAATTTTTTTGACTTGAGTTGATGAACTTGGGGTTCAGATACATGCCCAGTGCTTCTTACATTTCCCAACTTTTAGCATTGCTCAGGGTTTACCAACAAGATATGGAAGATTCAAATGTTAGATATTGCTAATGCTGGAAACCCTGGGAATCCTCCAGATTGCCTCTGAAACAGTTTGCTATGCACATTGCACACAAAAACAACCTGATAAATAATCTGCTATGCCCCTAATTTCTCAAGGAAGGATGTCTACCAATGAATGATATATTAAAATTAGAGATGTCAACAGACAAATAACATTTGAGAGTGATCCCTGCTAAAATCATATCCAAAATTTTGGTCTGTTGATCTCTTCCAAGATTTTAATAAATGAAAAAAATGTCCTTAAACAAAACTTTGCTATGGTTTTGTTGGTTAGGGTTTGTATTCTTTCATTGCCCATCATTGTCGTCATTACTCCTTGTTATGACAGCCTAGCTATCTTGTGGTGGCCCTAAGTGTTCACTCCCACCTGCCACAAAGCCTATGCGTGCCTCAAAATGGCAGACCTTGGGCCCAATGTTGGGTTTGTTGATCTAGTGAACACTATTGTCATACATGGTGTCAGCGCATCCATTGTCTATGAGCATGGTTCCTTTGAAGGCACCATGAAAGTTTGTTCCAAAAGTATTCCGTAAGGTAATGAATTCCTCATGAAATTCTTGTGAGAAGCTCAAAAGGTACACTTGGGATTTTGATAGTCGCATTCTGCCTAAGGCCATCATAGAGACATGGTTCCTGTAATTTTAGTAGTGACAATGATGTCACTGTTTGAATACCCAAAGCTTGAAAAATGATTTTTCTTGTTTTGAAGAGTCGCATTTTGCTTTGATTGCTTCTTGTGGCCCCTGGTTGTTTCAAAACACTTAAGTGGTTTTGTCCCCATGGGTTCAAGACTTCTTAGCAGATCAATCTGCTTAGCTTTGTTATCATGTTTGGGTTGAGTTCCCAGGATGCGTATTCAATATTGTGGCTTTTTGGACCACATTACAATGCCAATTGAGGGTTTTATTTTTGCATGAACCAGTCGACTTTTTTAACTCTAACCGACTGTTTTAACTCTAAGCTCTAGAGAAAAGTCTATATAAAAGTTAACCTATCAAAAGTTATGGAGTTAACTGGTTCTCCCTTAGAACATATTAGCCCCTTGTGGGCCATCATGGACATGCAAGCTAGTCAAATGTGGGGATGGACAAAGTTCCTACCCAAGTGCCCGTGACTATCTGATTGTGTGGATTGGGTGGCACCATAGTCAAAGGAAGCACCATAAAAACAAAATGATATGAAGGATTATGTCTATATCTGGGTTGGGGCTAAAGTCTTTAATTAATATCAGTGTTACAAACATCGCTGATATATCGGCGACATCGTGATATATCAAGATGTTAACTCGCTGGCGATATATCGGCAATATATCGCCCCGATATTTTCCCTGATTTTTTTGGCGATTTTTCTCGATTTTTTCACGATATTTGACGATATTTGCCGATTTTTCGCGATATTTGCCGATTTTATGGCGATATTTGTCGATATTTTCAAATGTGTTGTGATTTTTTGTATTTTTCGTGTTTTTAAATATTTTTGTATTTTTTATTTTGCCAATATATTGACGATGTTTGTCGACATTTTCGCCGATAATTCCGATAATTTCTTTTTGGACCCTTGGCGATATATTCACCGACACGATATTTGTAACATTGATTAATATATTTGGTATATAAACTTCCCAAGCACTTTGTTTAGATGCCAAAGGCCCAATCATAGATTCCAAGATTGCCATGGGCATTAAAATGGATACTTTAGCTCCTCAAGAGGGCTTTGTGCCTTAAACCCAGGCCCAAGTGAAAGTGAAGCTTACATCATTTCAGCAAGAATGCCTCTTTTGAGAATAATGACAATGGATGTGTTCATCTGATTCAAAATTCCTCTTAGAGTAACAAAGTGGTGGCATCCCAAAAGGCCCAACCAACTAAAACTACCATTGAAACAAGTTTGACCCCTAACAAACCCATGGGTTCAATGCTCCCTAGTAAATGTTAGCCCTTATGGGCTATCACGACCATGTAAGTTGACTGAAGGACAAAGTTCCTAGCATGAGTGCTAATAACTTTCTGTTTTGATGTTGGTTAGGTGGCACTCATTGTCAAAGAAAGTGATTTCAAGTAAAAATGTTATGAATGAATATATCTGTATTTGGGTTGGGGGAAAGTGCTTAACAAGCCATGAGGTATATAAACCTCTGGAACAATTGCTTTAGATGTTAGAACCTATCATAGAATTCAATACTACCCTCTTATAGTCAAAACAAACACTCCAGCTGCTCAAGCAAACTAACCAAAACTATCATTGAAATAGGCCAACCTTTAACAAGCCCGATCATGACTGCTTCTAAGGAGATTGTGTGCTCTTCCCAAGCCTCCTCTTTTTGGTGGGGACGGTGGGTAAAGGACACGGTCTCTCCCTCCACTTTTAAAAACTTAGATAGCTTTGCAAGTTGAGGAAATTTTGAAGTGTCCCAAGGTTTGTATGTTAGAGGATTGGATGCAAGCTGTCAATTACAAAAGCATGGTATTGTTGAATGTGTTTAAGGCGTTGACCATGTTGGTTCATGATGAATAAGAAATAGACTACATCACTATCAACCCTCAATTAAGTTATTGTTGTGGAGAATTCAGGGGCTTTGGAGCCTCTTGTAGAAAATCCATGGTTTGGAAGATAATAAATTTGATTTGTGGTTCAAATATTGTATTTTTTGTTAAAAGCAACCTTAGATGTTGCATGGTTGAATGCTTCTATTTTTGTGTCTAACCATGTAGATTGCAAGGGAGGTGTTGCAACCCTTGTTTTAGCAAACATTGTGATCGTTATCATGGGATGGGGCACTAAACTAACACAATGGTTGGTGTGGACTTGTGTTGAATTTGGGTTGCTGTATTTAAGACGAAGCCCATATATATGCCTCAAACAATGCTATAGAGGGTTGCTTTATGGAAGTAGATGGTTGGTGACTATCATTTGTAGAGGATCTACTGCTAATTATGTTTGTATAAACTAGCCAAAATACCCCTAAATATAGTGAAGAGTTGCAAAACATAACAAAGTTAGGAAATTACATGAGACCATTTTTACTTTTGGCTTCTTCCTATTCATCTTGCACTTCATTGGCTTCATTTTTTATAGTAAAATTTTAGTCCTTTTATGCTTCAACAACATCCTCTTCTTTTTCTTTTATTGGGCCTACTTCAGTGAAGATTCTAGAGTTGGAGGTTGTGGAATGGGCATCCTTGCTCAAATGATTGACCATGTTGTGAAGGAGTTTGCAATCTAGTTCTAAATCCTGTTATTGCCTCTTCTGATGTGCAAGTGATCCATAAAAAATGCACATGAATTATTACGCATTTCATTTTGAGTATGAACCTTACTAACTACTAAAAAGATGGAAGTTTTGTTGCCTATTATCATTTCTTCATGTTTCTTGAGGAGTTGACAAAATTTAGTCATTTCACATAGAATATACATGCTAGAGTAAGTGTGTTTGCACTCCATGTTGCACTTCCATAATAGTGTCGGATTTCCTATATACAAGGGAACCAACCAACAAAATACCAAAGAGCCTAGGCTCTCCAAATGTGGAAAAGGGGCAAACCAAGAGGAGATTTTGAACTACTCACCTAGTGTTGCACTGGACCAGCTCGAGTTTCTAAAATGGTCTGAGTATAGATCCAATGAGCAATTGAGCTTAGAGGATACTCCAAAGAACTAAGCCCAAAATTTTGGTGAAACATAGGAGACCCAATGAGGCTCAGGGGGACATGGACATTTAGGACCACAATGGACATATGCAAATTAAACTCTAGCAAGGCTATCAAATTCATATGTTCACAATTGTAACAAATCCCAACTTTTTGACTAGATAGAGTAGTCCAATTGATAAACAAAAACATAAACACAAATATTCCCCTTTAGGTGGTCTAGAAAATTGAGAAACAAAGTCCCGAAGAATAACAGTGCCATCAATAAGGGTACCAGAGTCTAGGGATGTTCTTACTGATTGCCAAGTCATTTACTTGATAGCTAGAATGCGTCTCTTTCCCAAACCGACACAGACATAATTGGAATGATCCATTGAGACTAGAGCATATCTATTCCTAAGCATGTTGAATTGATTATCCTTGTGCTTGCATTTACCATAATTGTGTAAGGGTACTTCCTCCATTAATTGGATTTGAGATTCCTTCATTATTGGTCCTTAACACTGAGTGTACTTGGAGGGCATGCACTAGGAGGTGAATTTTTTCATAGATTAAGGTATTGGTTGGAAACTAAGCTTCCCACCCACCCAAAACACTTTTCACCAAGCCTCAAACCTTGATTTGCTAACGCATTTGCTTTGGTGTTATGATGCCTTAGGATATGATAAAAGGTTATCCTTTCAAATCTTGGTATTTCCATTTTTAACTAGTGAAGAATTCTACCAAGTTTATATTCATGAAGAAGAGGAGGGTCATTCATGAGGTTGATTACTATCTCTAAGTCACCACTAACTAACTTGTGGCTTATCTTTCCCTTGCCGATTAATCTCAAGCCTTGAAACAAGGCAAGGGTCTCAACTTGATTATTTGTCATTGTCCCCAATCCTCATTTAAATGAAATTTCCTTATTTCCTTTGAGATTGACAAGGATCCCCTTGCACTTGCCACCCTTGGATTTCCTTTTGTTGCATCATTAAAAAATAATATATACTTCTTTTGTGAAAGACACCAAAGTTTGAACTCCTCATTGTTCAATCTAATCTACCTTTGCACTCTGTAAGTTGGGATGGAGGAGGATATCTTGGGAGTGGGAACAACTCCTCCAAGGATTTCCTTGAGCCAACCTTTCTGCTCTTGTTCAAGTAACTGTACATTGTGCCTCTTTACTCCTTTTGCACTTATAGATTCTATCATGAGACCGTGAGCTTTGGTCGCTGTACTATGGGTTGCACTTCCTCATTTTAAAAAATGGCTTTGTTCTAACTTCTAAGCTAGACATATTATCCAACCTAGAGCCCACGAGGGTTAGAGCAATTGGTAATGAGTATTTGAGATGAGAAGTTGTAAATGAAAGGTCACAATTTTATATCCCTCGTGGGTACTTACAAGTAAAAAATCCTCCAACCGAGCTATTTAGGCATTGCAAGCCATGTTTTCTTTAGAACTGGTTTGTTTAGGAAGGATCCCTAATAATTCTTTTTCCAATTTGTGAACATTTCTTTCCACGAGATGAAAAATGATCAAATGGATTATTGCAGCAAAGGCTAATTGCCAAACTTGAAATGTGTAGGAGCAATAAAAAAAGATGCCTTTGCGATTCAATGTCCCCTTTGCATAAGACACATCTCGAAGATTGCGTGATCACTTGTTGTTGAAGATTTAGCAATAAAGAGCTTGTTGTGCACCATAATCCAACAAAATGCATTGATTTTAGGCAACCCACTCCTTGCCAACAATTTGCTTCTATATCTTTGAGCAGGGGGGAAGTGGCGGATTTATCAATTTCTCCTTGTAACTAAAAGACACTGTATTTAGTGCCAAGAGGCCCCCAACCTCTATAATAAGAGATTGAACCATTAATGGGGGTATGTTACCGGATGAACTAGCATGGCTAGTCATTGACAAGCATATGAAGGAGAAGTGACCACTGTCACCTTAGCCACTTCTCCAAACTTCTTTGGAAGTCAGAATCTCCTAGGGGAGATCCCTAATAGCGAACTGTAAGGACACTTAGACAACAAAGCTATGTCTTCCATACAAGAGTGTTAGTGACCAGTGCCTTAATGGAGTCAATTTAAGAACGAAGAAAACATACTATACGGACAAATATGAATCATGTAAGGACCATCAGTATGTCAACTTCAACAGGTACATTCATCTAGGATAAGCAAATAACCAGTTTTAGTCTTCGATCATGCACATATCATATAGCAAGTGTGAAGTGTCATTCATCCATGTATAACCAATTACGAGTACTCATTTATAAAAATGCAAATGCTTCCAATAGCAGTGCTTATATCAGTTTTGAAGACAATAGTAATCATCATCCAACTTGTATTCATGTAACCGACAATTAATATATCATCTTATCTAACCAATGAGTGAGGTGTATGCATAAGTATAGGCAGCTAAGTGAACACTAGCAATAATAGAGCTTACAGTTATAAAAGCATTGACATACCTCTTTAAACACCATGAAAACATAGAGTGCAAGTCACACCAATGAAAGGGCATTGCTAACTGCCCTTTGCTGGGGTTTTTAACCTTGGGGTTGGTGTTTGGGGCTCTTAAGGGTTGACCACTGGGTCGCATGGCTCCATATCCTGTTTACGAGCTTTGGTGGCCTCAGCTTTAGCTATGAGACATCTGTCTCCCTTCGCAGCCACTTAAGACACCCTCTTGGCCCTTCAGACAGTGGGCACCTACTCTCCTTGGCCTTATCTCCTCATAGGAAGCCATCGTCCATGCCAGACCTTTTTCATGCTTTGAGGAGGGCGTTGAGGGATTTTACAACATTCTAGGGGTTAGATGGGGTATAACGTCCTCCCTCGAGCTCACTTCAGCCTTTCGATCTGAGTGATCCGCTTATTTGAGTGGATTTTGGCACCTAGGGGTACAAATACCCTAGGTAGCCCACCTTGAGCCTACATAATGGCTATATTTTATTATTATTTTGTTTTAATTTTAAGTTGACATTTTATAATTGCAAATTGACATTTTAAAGGCATGCCGACCTGGATATTTTTGTAAATAGTGAGTGTGAGATCATATAAATAGATCTCCTCACTTCATTTTTACACAAGACTCATGGGATAAAACATTATGTTACTTTTTTACCCTTCTTAGGGCTCTTGGAGTGATGCACACCTCTTGAGGAGACTTCTTTTTTTGGTTTAATGGCAATCTCTTGAAGTATCTTTGGTTCTTGCTCTTTGCTAAGGTGATGCTAGAATTGTGAGCTTAACACATGCACAAGGAGGTATCTATGCTCTTGTCTTGATTTCTCTTTGTTAAATGTTGATGGATGATGCTTGTTTATGGTTGAATGGTAGCCATTAGTGCTTCATTTTGTCTAAACTAGGTCATTTTCAGTCTTTTGTCACCATAGTATTGTGAAGGACATCCTCTGGAAGGAGTCTTTATAAGCTTGGGCCTTAGGTCTCTGAGTTTTCCCCTAGCTAGGCTTTCTTTAACGAGCCCTTGTGGCTGTTGGGGAAGGCCCTAGCTTGCCAAACTTCGTAAAGACCTCTCAAGAGGAAGGTTGGTCACCTTCCTAGATGCCCTAGGGTTAGGGTAAAACCTTAAAACCCTTGCCTTTATTCTCATACAATTTTCCTTCAATTTAATGGTATTTTCATATGTTTATATTTGCATTTTACCTGGTAGATTAGGGTAATTTTATGTTAGAAACCCTAAAAATAAAAAAAATTAATTCTTTTGCATTTTTGGGCCTCCCTAAAATTTCGGGCCCTAAAATTCTTCGTCCTCCCTAAAATTCTGTGTCCTCCCTAAAATTCTGGGGCATCCCTAAAATTCCACACACTATAATTTCGGGGCATCCATAAAATTCCATGCCCTAAAATTCTGGGTCCTAATATTCTGTGCCCTAAAATCTCGGGCCTCCCTAAAATTCAGTGCCCTAAAATCTTGGGCGTCCTAAAATCTTGGGCATGAAATTTCGCCCTGCTTCTTGACTCCATTAGGTACTAGTTACTAACTTCACACATTTGCAAGATATATTTCGTGTTTAAGTGTCTTTTGCAGAGTTGTCATTAGAGCTCTACCCTAGAGGTTTCGACTTCTGAAGAAGTTAGGAGACGTGACTATGGTGACAATGGTCACTTTCTCTACATATGTTTGTCGGTGGCTTGCACTGCCATTTCATCCGGTAAAAGTCCGGTATACATTCACATTCCCAAGGAAAAAAGATCGAAGATGGACCCTTCAGGAAAGAAGGGATTGTTTGTAGAATGTTACCGGTTGAAATGGCAGTCCAAACCACCCTTAAGCATGTGAGGGAAAAGTGACCACTATCACCTTATGCACTTGTCCCCAACTATTTCGGAAACCAAAGCCTCCTAGGGAAGAGCCCTAATTCAACTCTGGAAAAGACACTAAACACCAAATAATACCTCCTCTAAGGTTATTAGAGACCAGTGCTTTATTGGATTCAAATATGAGAGTGAAATTGTCGTGCTGAGTGTGTGCATGGGGGGGTATGCTTCAACAATGCAACTTGTTTAATGATAAGTAAGTCAACAACATCACACTAAGTAGCATTCAACTAATAACCAATTACTTTGCAAGGTGCAATGTTGTAAACAAACATCATCCAAAAAGTATCCACCATAATTATTGATCAAGTATAAGCATTCATCATACCTCAAAAACACAAGTACAACAGTACATGCAGTCAGATATATAGTTATGACAACAGTAGGTACATCATATACATTCAGTCATCACACTTAACACTTTTAGCAGCAATACACACAATTGTGTCATTCATGTGTCAATTCTTATTTATGTAGGCATGCGCACTTAGTTGCAATATATAAAAAATGTTGTAGATACCAGCAGAACGAGTTAGTTTAGGAGCATTGGACACTTGAAAAAGAATGAACATCGATAGATCAGTTATGTATTTGTGTGCACTTCGTAACAACCAACAAGAGGTCTGAAATTTGCAAAGGTGTTGCATGTATCATCGATAAATGTCAGTATAATAACCATACATATTCAGTCATTAGCAGCATTACAAAGTTTAACAAATCTGAGGTTGAATGTGTATATGAGGACAACATTACATTGGTGTTTTAGTCACTAATAGTTAGCAGCGATATATATCAGTCATCATTTATAACCATTATTCATAGCAGCATTATAATGTTAGTATATAAATGTGACCATACTTTGAAGTGCCAATTTGTGTGCTAACTGTGTGTATGAAGATACAAGGTGTAAACAGTCCACTTTCCAATATCAAACCCACATGAACTAACCTTTCCTTCGTTGCTAATGTGTAGGTTCAAAGGAGAATGAGAAAAGGGAGGGCTTCCACTATAAGGGAAGCACTAAATGATTGTTGAGTGGGCTGTCACAAAGTATGACAGAGGGCAGCAGACCTAAGGTCTGTTAGTGCTGTGTGAAGGGCAACCGAGAGGGAGGGAAGGCCCAACGAAGGTAGGGTAGCAGCCTAGAAAAAGTCCGAGGGTTAGGACAAGCTTAGGGTGGTAGAAAAAGGGTAGAGAATGGCCTTAGGAGGGGTAGCGAGGGTTGGGCAAGGTCTGTTAGGTTCCTAAAGGTAGGCTAGGGATTTTAGGGAAGAATTAGAACTGTTTTAGGGCCTTTTAGGGCAAATGTTGAGATTTTTGTATTTTTAGGGTTCCATATAATTCTGCCTTAGTGTTTTTAGGGATTTATAGGCTAAGGCGAATTTGTAGGGAAGGTGGCCTAAATTTTAGGGAGGCCCAAAAGTGCAAAAAAAATAAATTTTTGATTTTTCGGGTTTCTAACATAAAATTGCAGACCTAATTTTAACTTGAAACTAATCCTAAACTAACCCTACAACTAGTTTTTTTTAGAAGAGAAAAGTTGTGAAAACCAAGGGAACTAACCCTAGCAAAAAGCCCTACCACAACCTAGGGCATCTAGGGAGGATGGCTAACCTAGAGAGGAAGAGTTCCTAGGTCAAACAACTAGCCTAGAAAAACTGAGAAACCCTGGGGCACTCTCACAAGGAGATGTGCCTCAGTTTGCTAAGGTGATAAGAATGAAAGGTAATGGCCTATCCTAGGAAAAAGTGCAGCATTAGGGCTATCACTAAGACTTGAACATGGACATCCACCAACATTCAAACAAAAAGATGAGAAGCCTGACTTTTTTGTGCTCGTGTTCATCCAACAAATCAAAACATCACCAAGCAAATAACTACTCCAAAGAATTACCATAAAAAGCTTGCATTAGCCCATAAAACTTCCTCAAGAGGAGCGCATTCTTCCAAAGAGCCCTAGTAGGGGTAAAACAAGTGCATAATGTATTATCCCATAAGTTATGTTTTTAAAATGAAAGTGATGAGATCTATTTATATGATCTCACACTCACTTTTTAAAATATCCAGGCCTATATGCCTTAAAATAAGTCAATTTGAAATTATAAAATGTCAACTTAAAATTAAAAGAAAATAATAATAAAATATAGCTTAAGGTAGGCTACCTGGGGTATTTGTATCCCCAGGTGCCAAAACACGCTCAAATAAGCGAATCACTCCGAATGAAAGGCTGGAGTGTGCTGGAGGGAGGGCGTTATACCCCATCTAACCTCTAGAATGCTGCAAAATCCCTCAACGCCCTCCTCAAAGCATGGAAAGGCCTGGCATGGAGGATGCCTTTTCTCTAAGGAAACAATGCCAGGGAGAGCAAGAACCCACAATCTGAGAGGCCAGGAGGGTGTCCAAAGCGGCTGCAAATGAAAACGAGTGTCTTGTAGCTGAAGCAGAGGCCACTGGAGCACGCAAAAAAGATATGGAGCCATGTGACCCATTGGTCAACCCTGAGGTTAAAGACCCCTATAAAGGGCAGTCAACAATGCCACTAAGCCATAGTACCCCTAAAGCAGGACCAAAGGGCCTGACCATGACCACCATTGCTTAATAACACCCCTTCTGGTCGAAAAATTGGCCCTCTCTCCCTGGGGTACACCTGAAGGTGTGCTAGGTATAGGTGCAGCGTAACACTAGATCCAACTTTGGGACGAGTGCTCTTCTCGAGAGTGCTCGAGAACATGTGAATCTATTGGTACCTATAGACCTACACACATATCAAATGCCCGAGAGATTAAAAGCACCTAAGGGCAGACACTTTCGTCCCGCCTTGTTTGCTAAATGAGGGAAACAAACTAAAAACAATAAAAACTAACTAGACAATGAAAATACATCAAATGCAATGCACAAAGATATGCCTAATGCAACTAACCTAACCTAAACTTGGTATCCAAAATAGGTTAAGTAAAATCATACCACCAAAGAAACCATTTAAGTAAGCAATTCATACCTGACATCTTACCTTTGTCCTTTAGTGGAATCCAGGATAACACCTCATTGATGATATGCTGTGTACGTACCAGGATCTTCATTCAGATGAGGAAAGAAAAATGGACCCTTTGGAAGATTTGAAACTGGTGCCACAGAGAAGCATTGCTTCGACAAGCTTTGTCTAAGGTAGGCTTAAGGTAGGATACCTGGGGTATTTGTATCCCGGGTATTTGTATCCCTAGGTGCCAAAACATGCTATTTGTATCCCCAGGTGCCAAAACATGCTCAAATAAGTGAGTCACTCCGAACGAAAGGCCGAAGTGAGCTGGAGGAAGGGCGTTATAGCCCATCTACCCCCTAGAATGCTGCAAAATCCCTCAACGCCCTCCTCAAAGCATGAAAAGGCTTGGCATGGAGGATGCCTTTTCTCTGAGAAAATAAAGCTAGGGAGAGTAAGAACCCACAATCAAAGAGGCCAGGTGGGTGTCCAAAGCAGCTGCGAATGAAGATTAGTGTCTCACAGATGAAGCAGAGGCCACCAGAGCACATAAACAGGATATGGAGCCATGTGACCCAGCGGTCAACCCTTAGGGGCCCCAGACACCAACCCTGAGGTTAAAAACCCCTATAAAGGGCAGTCAACAGTGCCATTAAACCACAATACCCCTAAAGGAGGACCAAAGGGCCCGACCATGACTACCATTGCTCAATAACACCCCTCATGGTCGAAAAATTGGCCCTCTCCCTAGGGTACACCTGAAGGTGCGCTGGGTACAAGTGCAGCGTAACAGTAGGATATAGTGAGCAATCAAAGGCTTACCGAATCTATATCCTAGGATACCATTGAATTGAACTAAGCAAAGATGTCCCTTTTGATGAAGATACAACTTTCAGAAAATCAAGGAAAGATACGGAAGTTGAAGAGGAGCATGAAGTTCCCAAAGTTGCAAAAGTTTCCAAATTAGCCAAAAATGAGGAGGAAGAACAAATACATGAGGATCATGACATGACAGAAGGCCTGCTTGGGCACGATAAGTAATTGAAGCGGAAAGATATGGTGTCCCAAAAGGAACCATCAGAGAAAGTAAGAAGCCAAAGCCATACCCCAGTTATGTGGCTTTGATGTGCAATCTCGTTGACAAAGAACGTACATGCCTTGAAGAAGCAACAAAGCAGAAGGAATGGGTAGATGCCATGGTCGAGGAATACTAGTCCATTATAAAGAATGATGTATGGGAAGTACTACCAAGACCGAAGAACAAGTCAGTAGTATCCTCAAAATGGATCTACAAAACAAAGCATTTAGCAGACGACAATATAGAGAAGTACAAGGCAAGATTCGTAGCTCACGAATTCTCTAAGAAGCAAGGAATCGACTATGAGGAATCCTTTGCACTAGTAGCAAGGTGCACCTCAATTAGAACCATCCTTGCCTTGGCATCCAAGATGAAGTGGAAGTTACATCAGATGGATGTAAAGACAACCTTCCCAAATGGGGTGATAAAAGAAGTATACATTGAACAACCGCGAGGTTTTGAGACAGATGATCAGACAACTCATGTATGAAGACTTAAGAAGGTGTTGTATGGGTTGAAGCAAGCACCCAAAGCATGGTATGGAAGAATTGATGGCTTCCTGATGAGTTTGGGCTTTACCAAGAGTAAAGTAGATTCCAACCTCTACTATAAAGTTGAGGATGATGGGCTTATGATATTACTACTATATGTAGATAATCTATTCTTGACAGGTGAAGATAAGCCCATCAACAAATGCAAGAAGAAGCTCCCTGCAAAATTTGAGATGAAAGACCTCAAAATGATGCACTATTTTCTAGGTCTTGAAGTATGGCAGTATCCATACAAGATTTTCCTAAACTAAGGAAAATATACAGTAGAGATCCTAAGGAGATTTGGGATGATGGATTGTAAAGCTATGACTACTTCGATGATGACAACTTTGAAGTTCTTGAATGATGATTTTTTAGAGATATTGGATGTTACCCTATACAGACAAATTATTGATTCACTAATGTACTTAATCAATACGAGGCCAGATATATGTTTTGCTATAAACACTCTATGTCAGTACATGGTGAAACCTAGGCATGTTCACCTAGTGGGAGCAAAACATGTGATAAGGTACCGGAAGGGGACATTGGATTATGGTCTCAAATATGCATCAAATGGTGAGATCGGATTACATGGATTCAGATTGGGCAGGAAGTGTCGAAGACAACAAGAGCACTTCAGGATGTTGTTTTAGTTTGGGATCAGGCATTATCTCATGGTTCAGTAGAAAGTAGTCTAGTATTGCACTTAGTACGACAGAAGCTTAATACATTGTAGCATATTCATCCTGTAGCAAAGCAGTTACTTCACAAGATGTTGGCAGGATTTTTTGATGCAGAGGTAGATGTGAATGATATTCGTTGCGATAATTAGAGTTGTATTAAGATGATAGAAAACCCGGTGTTTCATGATAAGTTGAAAGCTATCGAAATTAGATATCATTATCCGGGATATGGTGCAGAATGGAGCTGTAAAGCTCACGTATGTTCCCACAGAGGAACAAGTGGTAGATGTGTTGACTAAGCCTCTGTCTCATGTAAAGTTTGAATGCTTTCAAGACAAGCTTGGTGTAGTTCGAAAGGACCTCTCTTGAAAGAGGGAGTGAAGAAGAGGTAGTATGTTTTCTGTTGCAGTGGTTTGGTAGATTAGCCTAGGGTAGGGTATGTCTGGCTAGGCTTGTTGGCTCAAAAGGGTTAGTAAGTCAGACGAGGCCTGTTTGATCCTAGGGAGATTAGTATGTTTGGCTAGGCTTGTTGGTCCGAAAGGGTTAGTAAGCCAGACAAGGTTTGTTTGGTCCCCATGGAGATCCATTTGTTTGACTAGGCTTGTTGGCCTGAAAGGGTAAGTAAGTCAGACAAATGCTGGAGTGGATCTACCAGAAAACCCATCGTGATGCTGCTCCAGATGTCCTAAGGGCAAGACGATGAAATGCCAACACTCTGTGTTGATATCAACATTTCTATGCTGATGCTGATGAGGTTGTTTCAGTATTTCTATACTGATATTGATGAAGTTGTTTTAGTATTTCTATACTGATAATACAAATAATGATCTAGCATTTATTTGTTGATGATGAGGTTTTAGCACTAACATGCTAATGATGTTGTTGTTGCTTTAGTATTTAGATACTAATGTTGCAGATGATGATTCAGTATTCACATACATTGATGATGCAGTTCCAGATTGATGATCAAGATGCATGATGCTATTCCAAAACTTCTTATGACATATAGAGACTCACCAGTCAGATGTACAGTTGTGGTGGTAGTTGTTGGTGATGAAGAATACCTTCCTAGTTAAGAGGGAGTGTTAAAATATTGTAACTTCACAAGATATTCTATTTGTTACTTTGTACTATTTGTATTCCTCCTTCAGAAGATGTCACTGATGTAACTGGTCATGTAAGAGTCATTGAAAGAATCAATGTAAAGCTCCGGATGTAAGTCGGGTCAATAGTACCCATTAGTCATTATAATAAATATTATTTTGGTGTTTTACTAGAGAAGTCGACCCAGTTAGGTTTTGGGTCAAGTCAAGAGTAAAATATAAATAGGGAGGCGCCTCCTTCATTTGTACTCACTTCACTCAAGCAAGTTTGCTAGAGGGAGAAGAAGAAGTTTGCCAGAAAGAGAGAGAAGTTATCTTGGGGTTTTACACTGTCTTGGTTGAGTTCTATACTGAGGAAGTTTTGCGGGGTTTCCTCCCGTGTGGTTTCCTTGAGGAAAATCTGTGTTCTTTGTGTTGCGGCGCTTGTTGTTCTTTCAGTGATCGTACTATTGTAAATTGTTTTAGAATATCATCTAAGCAAATAAGAAAACTTAACAAACGTCCCCCCTAAAAGTAACAGTACGACCTGAGAGGAAGGATGACGTCCTGTGAGGAAGGAGCCTAAGGAGAGAGAGTGCCACTCAGTTGGAGGGCTAGGAGGGTGTTTGAGGTCGCTGTGAAGGGAGACCAAGGTCTCATAGCTGAAGCAAAGTCCACTTGTGCAAGGAAACAAGGTGTGGGGTCATGTGATCCAGAGATCAAACCTTGGGAGCCCCGGACACCAACCCAGTGTTAAAACCCCAACAAAGGGCAGTCAACAGTGAAATTAAGCTATAGTACTCCGAAAGGAAGGACCAAAGGGCCCGACCATGACTACCACAGTTGAATAACACCCTCCCTGGAAAAAAATGGCCTCTCTATCTCTGGGGAACATCTGAAGGTGCGTTGGGTACAGGTGTCGTGTAACAGGGGTACAACCATAGTCTTAAAAACCGGTCTAACAGGTTTTGGAACTGACCGGTTCACCAGTTTGGTACCAAATCGGTTCAAACCAGCAAGTAAACCGGATCGATGACCGGTTCGTTACCGAACCGACCGGTTCAGTCACCGGACCGGTCTGATCGACCGAGTTTCGACCCTCAACGACTGAGTTACAACCCAACTGTGCATCTATTTTTATTTTTATTTTTTTATTGTTTTGTTTTTTTATTTTAACATTACCTAACCTAATTCCTAACCTAAAGGCTAATACCCACCCTAACCAACCCAACCCAACTACAAGACACTCTTGTGACCCACGTTTTGTTATTTTTGTTTGAAGTTTGATGTTTGGAGGAGAGTCTGGAGTGGACTGTTCATGTTGGAAGTTGCTACCGTGCACACAAGAAGGGTGCTACAATGACAGTTGGAGACTCAAGACACACATTTACCGTGTTGGCAAGTAGTGGAGGCTCAGGATTTATCATTTATTGCACAGTGCATAATCGTGGCCCGTGGGTGGTGGACTGTGGAGGATTTACTGCCTAGAAGGGCCCTGGACTCTGTTTGGACTTTGCAGTATCCATTAAATTCAAGCATGTAAATACTAAAGACTGCTTACCCATTTGAAGTTTGAAGTTTTGATTCTTGAACCAGATTTACTGCTATTACAAATTGTTGTATCTTACTGCTGTTACAAATTGCTATTGAAGACTGAAGTGACTATCCTACTACTGTTAATACTTATTACTTTTATACACAGTCTGAATTTTTAAACCTACTCTCATACACAGCGTGGACTTGGCAAGTTGGAGAGCTAGAGTTGGTAAGTTAGCAGTGCATTCTTCAATATCAGAGGTAAGTAACAATAATTTGTATTTACAGTTTACCAAATGCAAAAAAAACTAATGTACAGTTTGCAACTTTGCCCTCATATTATATAAAAAGACTCGAACAATAATTTTATAATTTTATAATTTTGCTCGTTGTTGTTTCAACTTTCAGCCTATCAAAAATAGCCCCAAAAGCAAAAGATTCTGCATGGGCCCATGCAGATGTTGTTGACGGGGTGATGTATTGCAAGTATTGCAAGAAGTTGATTGAGGGTGGGGGAATTTACAGGCTTAAACAACACTTGGCTGCCATCAAAGGCCAAGTGAAGGCATGTGAAGCTCCACTAGATGTTATTGGACAGATTAGAGCTGATATGCAAGAACAATTTAAGAAGTATGAAGAGAGTAAGGCTAGGCAAAGAGAGATAGAGGAAGAAGTAGGAAAGAAGAGGAGGCTTGTTGAAATGATTGTGGGCCCTATGCTCTTAGTTCAATTGAAGGCTCTTCATCTATCCCTTCTATCGATTTTAGGGATCCTTTTCAGTATGTTGCACCCTCCGAGACTACACAAGAGAAGGGTAAATAAAAAAAGAAGAGTGGCATTCAAAGCTATTTTACATCCTCTGCTAGTGCCAATGCTTCTCAGTTGCCTCCAACATAAGTTCAGCCCACCTTAGATGACCACTGGAAGAAGAAATACAAAGAAGTTGCCTATGAGTACATAGCTAGATGGTGGTATGATGCTGATCTCCCCTTCAATGCTGCCCGCTCTTCTTATTACCAACCTATGTGGGATGCCGTTACAGCTACAGGTAAGGGCTTCAAAGCAATGTTATCGGAACCGAAACTGGCAAAACTGGTCGGTCTGACTGGTTTACAGAGTTGGCCGGTTCGGTCAGTAAAAAAATTTCCTCAGACCGGATTTTTTTCCAAACCGGGTACGAAACCGATTAAAAAAACCAACCGAACCAGTCAAAACTGGCCAAAACCGGCCGAACCGGTCAATCCGTACTCTGGCGTACGACCGTGGGCTGGGGACTCACGGAACTCAATATTTTTTTTTAAAAACACAAAATAAAACCTAACCTATACTTCTAACCTAACCCTAAGCCTATCCTAACACTATTTAAAGACTCCCCCACCTAGTACAATCTTAGGCCGAGGCGTACCAGTTGTTGAACAAGACACTAGCATCAGGCAACATAACCTTGGATGACTTTGATCCATCATTAGAGTGGGTTGTGGAGACTCAAGCACCAGTATTTGATAATGAAGACCTTTCTTGGTTGGATTTGGACCCACTTCTAGAGGTTCCACCTTCAGGGCTAGGGAAATCAAGTGGGGCTCAGAATTCCACTCCTGAAGAGGATGAAGAGGACGAGGATGAGGATGACGATGAGGAGGAGTAGTAGACTACTAGACACTAGACTCTAGTAGTAGTAGCTAGTAAGGTAGTGCCATATGATCACTTTATTGTTATTCATTAGTACTATGGTTTATTTTTGGATTGTAGGGGCCATTTAGAGCCTCTTTGTTGATTTACTTTAGTTCAGAACCTCAGAGATGTATTGCACTAGGTGCTATTTTAGATATTTGCACCCATATTTGATATATATATGAGAAACTTTGCATATTTGTGTATTAATGGTTTGGATTCATATGTATGCACATGAATATATATGTTTTTTTACAATATGAATATTTAATGTATTTTTTAGTCAGACAATTTTTTATCCGGTTTTTTGCTAGTTCCGGTTTGGTTCACATTTTGGGCTTCGCTTATTCGATGATCGGTCCGGTTTCGATAACATTGCTTCAAAGGCCTTAGTATGCATGACTTGAGGGGATCTCTTTTACAAAAAGAGATAGTGTCCATAGATGAATACTTAAAGGATTTCAAACAGTCATGGGTCAGAACAGGATGCACTATCATGTTAGATGGATGGACCGATTAGAAGGGTTGTACTCTCATAATCTTTCTTGTCTCTTTCCCACAAGGAACCATGTTTTTGAGATCATGTGATGATTCTGATCAAGTGAAAGATGCAAATATGTTATTTCGTCTTTTGGATGAGGTTGTTGAGGAGGTGGGGGCAGGTAATGTTGTACAAATCATCACAGATAATGCCTCTAACTATGTTCTTGCTGGTAAGATGTTAGAGGAAAAACATAAAACCATATCCTGGACTCCATGTGTGGCACATTGCATAGACCTCATGCTTGAGGACATATGCAAAGAGGATTGGATCAATGACACTATAGAGCATGTCAAAACCATCACCAAATACATCTACAACCACGGTTGGGTATTGAGCTTGATGAGGAGACACACACAGGGCAGGGAGCTTGTTAGGCCTACAGTTACTAGACTTGCAACTCACTTCCTCACGTTGCAATCTCTCCTTTACCAAGAAAAGAACTTGGAGAATATGTTTTTAAGTGATGAATGGAATTCATCCCAATGGGCCCACAAACAAGATGGAAAAGACACCAAGAAAATAATTAAAAGCTCTTCATTTTGGAAAAGAGCAGCAGCGGTTGTGGCAATTACTGAGCCACTTGTTAAGGTATTGCGGTTGGTTGATGGGGAAAAATTGGCCATGGGCTACATTTATGAAGCTATGGATCAAGCAAAGGAACAAATAAAGGTAGCATACAAAGATAGAGTGGCCAAGTATGGGCCTATTTGGGAGATCATTGATAGGAGATGGAACAATCAACTCCATCACCCTATACATGCAGCCGGGTATTTTCTTAACCCAAGGTATCAGTATAGAGAGCATATTGATCCAGATTCGACTGGGGAGGTAGCAGATGGATTGTATTCTTGCCTTGAGCGCAAAGTCCCAAATGAGGCGGACCAATTGGAGATACATCGACAGATCAACTCTTTCACCGCCACCACAGGTACCTTTGCCAATAATGTGGCTAAGATTTCAAGAGAGGAGGACCAACTAGGTAAACATTTCCATTGTTTGATTAACTTTTGTTTTTAAAGTTTAAAGTTTCAACTGCAATTCTTAAATTGTATTATTGTAATTAGTAAATACTAAATACTAAATACTGCAATTCTTAGCCAAATTCACAATCGAATTTGTGGAATTAACTACCTTAACTGTTCACATTTGCAGCACAATGGTGGAAGAGAAACCGTACTAAACTATTGCAAAGGTTTGCAATTTGGGTCCTGAGTCAAACCTGCAGCTCTTTTGGGTGTAAACGCAATTGGTCTTTGTTTGAGCGGATTCACACAAAGAAGAGAAACCATTTAGAGCAGAAACGGTTAAATGATCTAGTCTTCGTGCAGTACAACTTCCGACTCAGGCGCAACTAATTGATGAGCAAAAGACCTGATACAGATCCCATTGTGTTGGATGATATAGATCCAACCTCAGATTGGGTAGTGGAGAGTCGAGACCCAACCGCCAGAGTTTGGTGATGACATAGATGTTGAGCTAGAGGACTTGCTGGATGTTCCACTGGATGCGGATCCTCTATTGCCGATGCCATCAGTTCATACAGGTGTAGATCCTGAGAGAGCAGTGCTAGGCATGGTGGGCACTAGTCGATCAGGACCTCATACTTATAGTCGTTGACGACGTCGACATTCAACCGGTACTACTACTTCATTAGCAGATTACTTTGATCCCGAGGAGCTCGAGACTAAGCCAGATCATGATGCCTTTGCTAGTCCTTCTGGTTCTTCTTCTAGTTCTAGCAGTGGTGCTGAGTTTGATGATGATCATTGATGATATATTATGTAATTGATTATGCAGCATGTTTTTTGGACTCTATAGGCCATATAGCCTTTACTATATAGGGCCTAGCCGCCTAGGCCTCATGGATTATGTATTTTGTTCTAGTTCTAGTATTCTAGATATGTTACATGTATTATCATTTATGTATTGCACAAAGTACAGACTCCAGACTACAGTACACTTTGTGCCATTTTGATATATTGACTCTTATATGGTATATACATGAGCAGATTTTGGTTATTTTGTCTTCAATGCCTTGGAATCATGGATTATAATCTTGAAAATGTTGTTTTTCTTTAAAATTTAAATATTTTATGTGTTTTTTTAGCAAATCGATTCATTAAATTGAAATCGGCCGATTTATGACCGATTTATTACCAATTCCGATTCCAAGTTTACCCTCGATCGATTCCGACTTCGATTTCAATTTTTAAAACTATGGGTACAACCTTGAAGATGAGATAGAAAAAGAGAAACACAGGTGGAAAGGTGAGATGGGGACTAGAGGGATTTCCACCCTATCCATTGATCACTGTCCCAAAGAGAGAGGTCATGGAGTATTTTACTGTCTTGATTGTTCATCAAGTCTTTTAAATCCATTAGATCATGATTGTGTTCTAGTGGCGGTTCCCCATAATGCCATCACTCCATATATTGATTAACCTTCCATTACCGTCCAAGTCAATTTAGAGTCTTATAGAGCTTCCATATTGGAGAACTCTTGTGTTTTTAATTGGACTATCAATACATTGCTTATGGAAATATTTTTTAAGGATGACTTGCTTCGACTTGTCCTTCCCCTGTTATGAGTTGCCATGCAAGTTTGGCTCCCATTGTGATATTCATGAAGGTCGGATCCTTGATCCCAAGTCCTTCATTATCTTTGGGGGATCTCACTTTATTCCATTTAATTAAACGCAAATTATCAGTATTGGTTTTGTTTCCTTTCCAAAGGAAGTTCTTGATCTCTTTTGTAATGGTTTGCATAATACCTACAAGAGCAAGTAATGCTGAGAATTGATATATGGGAAGTGTTGACAAGATAAACTTGATTAAGACAATTTTCCATATCGGATTCAACCATTGAGTCCCCCATTGGTGTAGTTTCCTTCTAATTTTGGCAATTATTTATTGCCAAATCTTTGCAAGGGGATTTCATACAGAGATAGACATCCCTAGATATATGAAGGATGTCCATGAGGCAATATAGGCAAATCCCATGATCCTTGCGATTTGATGGAGTTGTCATTCATTTATGTTCCAACCAAAGATCTAACATTTTCCATATTTGATTTCCCCTCTTGATGCATTTGAAAAGGAATTTAACTATTTTGGGCATGCTAGCAATAATGGTGGATGTTACCCCCTTCAACAAAGTGTCGTTTGCAACTTGAGAATGGTTAATAACCTTAAATCCTCTTGCAAAAGATATTCCTTGAAGTCGTCAAAATAATTTTTTGCTTCCAACTTTCTACTAAAGTAGTCCACCTTTATTATATATAGGAAAGGGAATAGTGGACATCCTTACCAAAGCCCCTAATCGCTCTTAAAAAATTGCATTGACCGCCCATTGATCAAAAGAGCTATCCAAGGGAAGCTAATACAAGCTTGAACCCAAGAAACGAAGGAGTCAACAAATCTATTTTTTTAGACAATTGAAAGGGAAGGACTGCCTCACCCAATCAAACACATTTGCATTGTTGATTTTTATGATTCTCTTTTTCTTGGTTCCTTTTTCTGAAATGAAGATTATCTATGGTCTGATGCTTCTACATAAATCCACCTCGGTTAATAGAAATTATCTTACAAAGAACACCATTTTAACTTGTTTCGAATTATCTTGGTTAATATTTTGTATGAAGAGTTGCATAAAGAGATAGGCCAAAATCTTAAGAGAGAAGAAGGATTGACTTTCTTTGGGATAATAACCATAAAGGAAGTGTTGGTACATCCTCCTATTTTATATTTTTTTGGGAGTAGAGTAGCATACGAAGTAGGTCTTTCTTGATGATGTGCCAACAAGCTTTGAAGAAGTTGTTTGTGTAACCATCTAGCTCTAGAGCCTTGTCAAGAGCTTGACCCCAAATTGACTTGACTACCTTTGCCTCTTCAATCTATTTACAAAGATCGATATAATCATCCTTTGTGATAAGTGATGGGATGTTTTAAAGCATCTCCTGCATTGAGATCTAATTAGCTTCCTCACCTTAGTTGTACAATGGACTGAAGTGATGGAAGGCCTCCTCTTTTATAATTGCGAAGTCATCTAATTTAGTGTTGATCTCCACCACAATCACCTTAATAGTGTTTTTATGCATCCTAGCCTTCATTTGTTTGTGAAAGAAGGAAATGTTACAGTCACATGAACACAACCATAGATTTCTAGAGCATAGTCTCGACATTTCCTCTTCTTTCTTGAATGCTCTATGAATTTTTCTACAATGTTCCCTTTCGACGATTAATTCTCATTTGGTGATCTCTCCATCTTCCATTTTGTTTTGCAAATCACCCAAATCTTATTACAATGTCAATCTTTCTTGGTGAGGTGGAAAGTAGCATGTTTTTACCTAGATTTTTAATTCTTTTTCACTATCCTCAACTTGCTATCACAAACATAGCATGGGGAACATTGATTGGTTCCCCCAAAGTTTCATTGATTATATCCATGGCCTTTTCATCATGGAGCCAAGAGGGTTGAACTTGAAGGGAGAGGCACACACTTTTGAGGAAAGTGGAAATGCAAATAGGTAGGTTTGTGATTAGAGATTCTAGAAGAAATAATTCTAGATGAGATGCAAACTTAGCTTGATGGGTTTTTAATCAAAAGCTCCTTTTTATTGGGAAACAATTTCCCAGTACCTACGTGTAATGGCCATATGGCAATATGGTGGGTAGTAGATTAGAGAAGTTGGAGGGGATGCAAAGCCTACCATATGGCCATTACACGTAGGTACTGGGAAATTGTTTCCCAATAAAAAGAGCTTTTGATTAAAAACCCATCAAGCTAAGTTGTTATATGCCTTGGTTCTAGTCACTTGTTGGTCCAGGTAAATTTTCCTTTCAAGGGTTTTACATCAACCAAATTACAGTACCTTATTAGATCTTCAAGTTTGTCTTTAAATGGGTCCTTGACAATGTTTCCACTTTGTTTTTCTTTGTTGGATAAGACAACATTAAAATCACCATCAACAACAATTAGCTCGTTGTCTTTTATACTATGCAAAGACTACCAACAACTTTCTTTGTTTGTAAATAGGGTTGTCATGCAATTATTGAGTAAGGGGTACATTTTACCTTATGTTTGTGCAACAAGCAAATCAATAACCAATGTTGGGTTTGTTGGGTAGCTTCCAGTGTGAGGACATCACTATCCCATAAGGTGCATATTCCCCACTAGAGATTCCCTTGCGTGGATCCCTTCTGCACAACAATTTTACCATTGTTGCTTGCGTACCTTTATTACTACTTTCCTATCTAGCTTTGTCTCCTAGAGGAGGACACCTGGTTTTTTGGACATGATCAAGTCCTTTAATGCTTGTTGTTTGAACCTTCTATGCAAGCCTCCGCAGTTCTAGGAGACCATTATCGTTATTTAAGATGAGTGGCTTTGAAGATGCAACGACCTGGTGTATCTGATAGCCCTTGACTTCCTATGTTCTTGAGTTGATGTTTTATCCCTATCCTTAAGGTGTGCTCTATAGTAGTTTGAATTCCAAGTCTTTTCTCTTTCTTTGCTACCTTTTGTTTCTATTTTGAGGGTTTTCTTCCCATCTTCTTTTGTGTTCAATCTTCATCTATTTCCTCCTCTGCTTGCTTTAATGCTTTTTTTCTAGTAATTACCTCGTTGGATTAGATCTTGGGTTTCCTTGATTGATGATCCATTTCTTCTTCATGGTTATAGGCTGCTTTTTCTTCCTTAGGGGTTAGAAGGGTTTCCATTAGCATCTCAGTGAATATGGGTTGTTGAAATTTATGAGAACATGAACATTTAAGTTCAACTTGGGATGTTTGATTGTACATTCTTTTAGATGAGCGAGAGCATCAAACCGATTTGAAGAAAGCATTGATTTAGAGGGTTGAGATGACGAGCTTGTTTCGACTCTATCCTTTGATGCCACTGGGATTGGAGGTTGAGGGTCTTTCGATTCCTTTATACCTTGGTTTGTCACTGTCTTTTGATAAGTTGTTCCATGAGGATTGGGAGTCATCTTCTTGTTGATTGTTTATAAAGTTCTTCTTTGTCCATCATTGGTTGTGCTTAGGGTGTTGATTCATCTTTCCCATATTCATGACATGTTTTGCACTTAAAGGGAATCTATTTGTAGTCCACTTTTTAGATATGCTTCCAATGGACTAGGGTTAATAGGATAGCTTATGGCGAGCATTTCTTTAGATCTACTTCCACAGAGATGCCTACACATGTGAACATTTAGCTTGGGGTTCTACTTTGTCAAAATACCTACCAAGAGAGTTCCCAATGCTTCTAAGTGCATCTTCATTCCAACAGTGAAGAGGAAGATGGGGGAGCCAAACCCAAATCGATACACCTAAAGGGACATTCAACATCAGATCAAAGTTAGGAGTTCATCTATTTCGGTACATACCTTTGAATCCAAGGAAATATGGCCCATTATAGAAAATAAGGCCCCAATCTGAATCCTTTGTTTTAGATAAAAAGGTGTAGAAGGCGCTACAATAGAAGTAGTAAGTTAACTTTCCTTT
Organism: Pseudotsuga menziesii; assembly: GCA_001517045.1. NCBI lineage: Eukaryota > Viridiplantae > Streptophyta > Pinopsida > Pinales > Pinaceae > Pseudotsuga > Pseudotsuga menziesii. Next base: position 41,254 of record LPNX010950714.1, on the reverse strand, counting down.
CACCATAACCATCTTGTTCTTCTGCATCCATAGATCCTTGGATCTAGGGGAGGGCCAAATGCTTGTAAATTGCCCTATCAGACCATTTTCAACTAGGGCGATCCCTTTCTTCGAAGAGGATATAAGAGGAAGAGAGACTTTAGGTATTTGATCTAGTTTTTTGATAAACCAGGATGAGTGAGTTTTCTGTAAGGATTTTTTCAACAATTGGATAAAAGCAGAGAATGCAACCACTTTAGGATTAGGAGGGGGAGAGGAACCCCCTCTTGAGTTGGGATTCATTGACAGACTTGTGCTTAGCTAAGCTAGGGTTTCCAGGGTACTCAAGGAAGCTTTTATTGATTTGGATCTATCATGATTCATAACTTTTCATTATTACACAATTATAAGAGAACTAATTACTTTTAGCTTTTTACATATTATTCTTGTTTTTAAAAACTCTTCTTTTATTTAGCATATGGGGAAATGAGTCCATAATAGGCGTGGCAACGTTTTGTCGATAATGCTAGAGATACTATATGAGTCTATACAACAAAATAGCTTCTAGGTCCTCACATCTCAAAATTTTGGGGAAGGGCTTAATATCAAGATTCTAAGTATTACTCTAGCCCAAGTAAAATTAAAGGCAGGTGTAAATTATATGGAAAACCTAGGAGGTTGTTAAACCAAAGCATATCTAAAAAGAAGATTCACCAGGTCAGTCCTTTCATTTAATGAGAACTCTATTTGCTGGTCACCAATGCTACTTCATTATGGAAAAAAATTGGTTGAAAACACATGGTTCTCGACCATTCACCTATTTCGAAGGGGCCCCAAACAATGTCATTAACCACTTTAACTCCCGAAACTAGGAATGGAAGCCATGGCTAGATTTAAAGGTTGAGTTCGTTTTGAGTAACCTAGACCTAAGTTACCAAAAACTTCTAGGAAGGGGAGGGAAACACCGTTCCCCTTTTCGGAAACTGAAATAGAGGGGATACGGCTTGGAAATGCCACTAAAATGTTTCCAAGCCGTATCCAAAAATCAAAAACGTTTCAAGGCCGTTTCCTGAAACGTTTCCAGAGTTTCCAGCCATCTCCTGAAATGTTTCCAACAGTTTCTTGGTTTTCTTAAATGTTTCTGCTACTACAGGGCAAGTTTTTGACTATAAATAGTGATTTTTTGACATGAGAATAAACAAATAAATAACCCCAAAGGCAAACTATAAAACCCTAACCGTAAATTGAACTTCAAAACTTAAATACAAAGCCTCAAAGCTTATAAATCAAGAGCAAAACCTTACTCCGAAATTGGTGAATGGTAATTTGACATTTTATGTCTCATTGATTTTGTTTCATTGCAATTTTCCAAAATTGATAGAGGCTTACCGTTGGTTCAAAAAATCATTGATCTGTGGACATTTTATTGTATCAAATGCTTGTCTACTATAGTGTTAGTTTCACAACCTAGTGTAGAAGTACAATGACTTTTTTTTCCAGTTTTTTAGCCAATTCCTAACAACTTCGTTTTAAATAAACCCCAATGACTTGCATATCAAAATTGATAAAATGGTAGCTTTAGCCATACAAAATAGTGTAATAATTTATGAAGGGTTACACAAACCAACATATATTTCCAATAATCTTCCAACAAACTTCAGTTTTCTTCTTTTCCTTTTTGAATTGACCTATGGCCTTATTTACTCCATTGCTAGTACACTCATATCCCTATCCAGTCGGTTAGTCACTTTATGAGCCAATCGGTTAGTCACTTTTTGAACCAGTCGGTTGGTCAATTGACTCACTTGCCTAGTTGATTGTCTTGTCAGTGAGTGGACCAACCCAAATACAACATAGTTGAGTCTTTGGCTTACATCAAAAAATGTGTTTAATCACAAATTTTAACACTTTTATAGAGGTACGATCAGCATAATATTTGTTAGATAGTAACATTTGGATACATCCATCAAGTAATTTTAGGGTTTGAAATCAATGTTTAGAAGTAGTTGACATGTTCTTGTTTAAATGCTTGCCAATGGGTGACTTATCTATGGCACTTGAGATAGAAGAATATTGGTTAAAACAATATTTGAGTTTGCTAATTTTAATTGTTATAAATGACATGACTACCTTTAAATCTAATTGATTAATGGTAATCTAAAGTATGTATATCTCGTGGCCTTTTTGATATATATATATATATATATATATGTCTGTTGCCGTTTCCTTCCCGTATCGTATCCGACATTTTTCAAAATTTGTCGTATCCGTTTCCTTCCCGTATCGTATCCGACATTTTTCAAAATTTGTCGTATCTGTTTCCCTCCCCGTATTCGTATCCATTTTCGTATCCATTTCAATGCTACTTAGACCTAGATAGATTAATTCTAGAGCATATCAAGGAACCAATCCTTGATAATCTTTTAATTATGCTTGCTTGAAAGCACCTAAACCTTGGTGGAGGGATAAAAAAAGGAATAGATCAAAGTCTTTTAAACAATATAGGCCTACTGATGGATATAAATGGCCGTGTGAAAAGCCTTCCCTCTGAACACTAGGTCATTCATGCCATAGAGTCTCAAGATCATAACATAAAAGCTTACCTCCTTATTGCTTTACTGTCCAAAGTGTATGGAAACCATTAGTTGCTGAAGAATGCCTTCTTTGATTGGTCTATGATTATTGGGGTGATGGCTCATGGCCATAGACTCTTACGCAGGGAAAATTTTAAGGATCCATACGTATTTAAAATTGTATAAGCCTTGGCGAATCTTACCAATTCTTAAATTGTCAACTATAAAATATTTGGTGATACTTTTCTAAAAATATTTCAATTTCCAATGATTTTATACTGTTTATATAATAATTCGGCGATTTTTAAAAATGAAAAAAGTTTACCCCATCAAAATTGGGCGAAATAGGGCTTCAATAAATGCAAATTGGCAATTTTTTTTTTTGGAAAAAACATGGAAAAATAGCCCATGGGTGAAATTTCACCTCTTGGTCTTACAGTTGAGGGTGGCTTATCCAAGATACCCCATTTGTGGGAGAAATGAAACTTGAAGCACTTGTTTTGGTTCTATGAATTTGACAAATACACCCACCATTAGGTGTCTAAGTTTTGTAACTAGTTCATTCATGTACCCATCCCTAGAAAGCTCCCCTCTTAGGATAATAACTTCCTTGGGTTGTCGAGTTCAATGCAACATGGAAAGTTATTAGAATAAAAAATATCTCCTTTATTTGGAAAAGAAAGAATGAAACTTTGTTCAAGAAAGTTCAGCACAATAAATGCTCTTTGATATGTGCAAAATTTCACTCGTAGATTAGTTCGAAGTTCAAAAGGTGTTGATGGATGTGGCATACGCATGCCAATTCTAGCATTGGGGAGGGGCTCCCTGCACTATGGCTGGGAACACCCTGCCAATTCACCTACCCCTTAGCTTGTTCTTCCCCATGGCCATTCTAAAATTTCCAAGTAACATAGAGAGTGACCAGTCAAAAAACATTATTTTTCTGCAATCAACTTAAGGATATGCACCATTGCATATGACACAATCCTAATGAGGACCATTTTGCATGCAACTATTTTTATGTAGATGAAACAAATTGATTTAAAATCAAATGATTTTTCAAAGTTGATCCTTAACTAATGAAAATCGGGAAATGATCAAAATAAGCCAATGGAACTCAAAGCATAGACTCATGTCATAGCAATGAAAGGAATGCAAAAGTGATTCCTCCCTCAAAGGCATAATAAAACAAGATAGGTGTAAGCCTAAAAAGACAAATTGAAAGAGGTGGGAGGGAGGGTTGATGGAGAAGAAAATGCTTCTTTAATCTTCCCCAAAGAATGTGAGAATAACAGGGGTAGTCGTCTTTGGGGCAATGTATGCTGAGCTGAAACAAAGGCATCTCTTCTATCATCCAAGGCCGAAGGGTCAAGGTGGCAGAAAACTTATGAACTGAGCTGAAGATGGTCCAAGGTATTCTCAGTCTTCATCAGAATTGCTTTAAAATAATTTAATGCAACTTTACAAATGAGTCTAAAATATGTAATTTAACTTTATCCATTTAAAATTGGAAAGCAATCCTAAAAGACAGAAAATTTTAAATAACCTTACCTGCATATCTGTTATTGGACACTCTGTGTGCCGCCAAGCTATTTCGCCTGCATATTGCTCAAATATGCAGACCATGTTAGATCTTACATAAGGTGTTCCATCCGCAGTAGCGAAGACTCCGTCCATGTAGTAGGCATATCTTGGACAGTCATTGAGTGGGTCGAGAGACATAGCATTCACTCCAAATCCATATTCACCTGCATCCATATAGGTCTTAAAATACCAACCTTCACTAGGGTCCATGTAAGGCACAAAGAGCTCAGAGGTAAATCCCTTGTACAAAACCCTCCTCATTTTTCCAGTCTCTGGATCCTTGATGGCCGCCACAGATATGATCATCCCAGCACGAGGATCAGGCTTAACATGGAATTCCCAACTTCCCCATTTAACCTGATGCCCATCAATTTTAAAGCTAGGACCCTTGGGCTGCTCAATGGAGATAGGACTGAGAGGGGGTATCAAAGGATACTTTTGGGCAGACAGTCTATAGTCTGTACCCTCTGCCTTTGGCAATGGTATATCTTTTCCATCGTCTGTGATTTTCAGGACCTCTTTAGCATCGAAATCAACCAGAACTACAAGACCCTCAATGGGTCTCATGAAGTAATTTGCTGTCCCTGCGGTTGAAAAACACGTAACTTTTACCAGTCTCCGGCCTTCTTCACCTGGTCCAAACCACCCCGTAGAAAAAGGTCCACATACGAGGTCACTCATTTTAACCCCCCTCTTTCCTACAGCTTCTACAAATTCTTTGCTTCTTAGAGTCACCTGAATGACCGAAGTCATATCCTCCACTGTCATAGCAGGATACCCATTTTCATGACTGATTTGACTCTCAACAATCTGGCCTAATGCAACGTCTACAATGAGTTTATAAGCATGCCCATCAGCCCAAGCTATTATTGAAGCTTTCCTAGTTGGAAGGCTACTTCCTGCCTTCCATGACAGTACTTCTTCTTTCAGGGGCTCTTCTAAGACTACAGAGTGAAGTGTGAACTTACCGTGATTGAAAATTGAAGTCTTCTGCATAATGCTCTGGACTCTCTTGATCTCCCGAAGGGTCAAAGGATCCAGTGGATGTTTTGCAACTTCACTCTCATGGTTTGCTTTCTGCTGCTGCTTGGCTTTGGTTCTCTGTATAAAACCACCACTTCTGCTGCCTTGAATCCTGTTCTTAAAGTTGCACCAGGACCCATATTCAGAGCAATCCAATTCATTTTTGGCAGAACCCAAAGAAGGCAGACGAATCCAAGTCCTAATATAAGGCAGGAGCAGCAAGGATGCCATGAGGAGAAACAGCACTCTAAGGTAAGAGGTGGTCTCCATGGCTTAGAGGCTAACAGGTCACAGTGCAGAACTTTGCTGAATATCTGTGTATGTATATAGCAGTAGTGTTACATTGATGGACTTCTACAGCTAATTCACTATAATAGCTGCTCGAGTATGCTCTTGGGATTGTGGCTTCTGCAGATGGTGTCTTCCATTGCCAAGGCTTCTGGTTGAGTTTTTAAGTGCATAGTCAGAGCGCATTCTTAAGGCGTGGCAGAATCCTTCTGCACGAAGACGATATTCTGAAGGGATCAAAACATTGTCTACGATATCCGTGTGTATTAAAATGAATAATGGGCCACCGCCCAGGATCATGGAGATTCCAGCATTAAAGTCTTCACCCCACGTGGATTCTTAATCTTAATTTTGGCTTTTCAATTGCTGAAACTGCATAAACATCCTGCTGTCCCACTATTGCCACTGTGATGGACAAGGACTTTAGTGGCTTGTCGATGAATATTCACAACTTTTGGAATCCATCCACATACTGTTTCAAATTTATATCAACTTCTTATTATTTCAAATTTCGTGGACCATATAAATTTTCTTATGGGAAGTATTTCAAAATTCATGGACCATTTAATTCTTCTTATTGAATGTAAAATATTTGCTTTCAGTATATTTTTCTTTTAAAGAATTGTGTATGAAGTAAATGGGGATTTCTTGGTTAGTGAATTTGGTTAGATAATATAATTATAATTTTTGTTTTTAAATAAGATATAAGATGTTAAAGGAAATTGGTGAATAAAGTATTAATATTTGAGTCATTGCCATCATTAGAATCAAAGTCTCATTTAAAATGTTAGTGTTTATGGTTGTATTTATGGATACACGTTACAGTTATAATAATATATCATATTTGTTAAATATATTATTTAGAGGAATAGAATTTGGGTGGGTAGGATAATACTCAATTTCACAACTATTTGAGCTAGACTCAATTGCTTGTAGATATATGTTATGAGGTTTTGCTGAAATAGATACCTCACATACAAGAGAACTGAATAAATTATGTTAATGGTTTCTCCTAATGTTAAATCTAAACATATTAGCTTTATTGTATCAATGAAAAACTAATTTCAAAATTGATAAATTGTTTGATTTTTTGTTTGTTTGTGTTGAGACCTGGAAAATCGCAGGTAACAATAGTTAAGGATTTTCCTCAATAAACGTTCCCAACTAGTCCGCCACTGTTTGGTATGGGGAATCCGTCCAGTTTATGGTCTGGCTACCATGGGTCAAGTAACAAATTAAAAGGTTTTACCGATTACGACCCGGTCCACCATGTATATTTTTAGTTTTTTGTGTTTAAGTTATGATGTGCAAGTGCCTATCTAAAAACGCAGATTGATAGAGATAACGAGGAGTGTCACAACATGATGTGCATGTTCTTACCTCTCGTTTTAACTCTCTCGCATCTAAATCACAAACAACCAGAAAAATGACTACAACTAACTAACCTATCCCTAGGGAGCAAAATTAACAGTTGACAATGAGTAATGTATTTCTGCACATGTATTATGAATAGTTACAGATAGCTGATACTTATTTTAGAACACATGAACATTAATAAAAATATGAACAAAAAGATAACTTATTGTTTATGATAACCTTCATTACTCACAGTGGAAATTTCACAAAATAAACTATAAGACATTCACAACGTAACAGTAAATGCAATGAGTTAGAACAATCTCACAGTTAATGGACATAAGCTGAAAACGAAATAGTTCACATTCGACTAATCCATAGCAAAGCATTTGAAACATTCCACCAAACTTTCTCCAGCAGAAACTTGTAATCTTTTATTGTAAAAAGAAATAGTTCTTCTTACAATATCATCGAAAATTGCTTGGAAAAGCCCCCCCCCTTTCTATCTAAGCTCTCCTTTATTTATACAAAAAAGCAAAACCTTTGGGCTGCCCCTCGATGACTTTTGGGCTACCCCAACCTTTCAGTTCTAAATTTTTTGTCTTGTAGTATGTGCCCATAATTAATACAACATGTTATATTTTAAATTAAAATTTAAGAACACTTTATGAAGAGGGACCAGCTTGGTTGCTGATGAGCTTTTTCCAAGCTTGGGCCTCTGCTGCTATCGATCTGCTCAATCATTTGTTGGTCTTTTTTGAGATCCTATTAATCTTAGACTTCCACTTTCTTGTTTTCTTTTCTTTATCTCTGCTTCCTCATTACTCTTTCTCTTCTCCTCTTCCTTCCTTGTTGCTTCCTCCGAAGCTCTCTTTCTTTCTTCTTCTTCATTCTTCAACCAACTCTCTGTCATAAACACAACATGTTCTTAGACCATTAAGCTTTTACCAAAATAACAAAACTGTATCAATCTATTTACCTCCTCCATATGCATTCTGTAAAATAAACTATACATAGTATTAATGCATGAAAAGAAAGAATTACAAGGCAAATAAATCCTGCAAGTTTGTGTCTTGAAATCCTCTAAGTCCACTGTAAAATCACAAACCCGATAGAACAGACTCTTCATCCCAATCCAGGTTGCATTTGGACTAACTCGAAATCCTTCGATGAAAGCATGAACCATAACAATGTAACCGCCAATTCTCAAAACACTGAACCTTAAATTACGCTCTTCATCTCAAAAAAAACCTTGACTCTGTACTGTGCTCCTCGTCGTGGAAAACCCTCGTTAAAAGGTATAGGCGGGAAAAAACCTTATCGGCGGGCGGATAGTTCACTACGCAGCCGCAACGATGGGTAGCATATAAACTACGGGTTTTGTGATCAAATAAAAACTTCGACGATCGGAGGCTCTAAGTACTATCGACAAAAAAGCTCTCATCGACAGGCGAAAGCACTAATGCATCGGCAGGATAGTTTACAAGACAGTTGCAACGGCGGAAGACATACAAACTACAGGTTCCGCGGTCAAATAAAATATGTCGACGTCAGAAACTTTAAGCACTATGCGTCGGCGATTTAAACCTCAACACTTCCGTAGTGTCGGCACTCCCGAACACTAAACACTGCCGATAGTTATGCGTCGGAGATCGGAACCACTAACGACTAATGCGTCGGCGGTGCAAAAGACTAAACATCGGAGAAAAAGTCTGAACGACAGCCGCAACGACGGATAACAAACTGACTATGGGTTCCGCGGATCACAAAACCGTTGGCGAGCGGAACAACTAATAACTCATCGGAACTTCAAGACACAAAATACTCCGTAGTTTCGGCGATACAAATGACAAGCCCCCCGAAACAGCGGCGTCGTAAAGGACTACACCTCCGACCGCTTAACAAAAAACATTTCGATAGCAAAAAGAAAAACAAAGTCATTGAAAAAGGTTTGAACAATAAGACCACGGAATCGGCGAGAATAAGAACTTGCTGTCGGGACGTTCATCATTTCCCTTCCGAAACGTCGACGGCATAGATAACTAATGCCCCGACTCAAACATCAATAGACTTCCGACGATCAATTTCTTAAGCAGAGAAAAATGGACTTCCAGGAAAGATTTAAAGAAATTAAACAAAAGAAATAAACAAACCTGCTAGACAAAATCAAAAAGAGGGTCCAAAATTTTTAGAAATTTGGGAAAAAGTTGTAGCCGCAACAATTGGCGAATACTTGGTGAACACAAATCTCTAGACAATTTCTTCTTTAAGTAACAGACTGTTTGACAATAAATACCAACATGTTGAATTCTTCTAGATGTCTGGATTTCCCAAATGGCAAATGTATATACTTTTAATCATTGATAATAGTCCAATTTAGGAAAAATGGAAACCAAGATTTCAAAGTCTAGATAACTCTTTTGAGGCCAGGAATATGAGTTTCATTTTTACTTCTGTCTTCGGGTAGCTCCCAGCTTGGACACCACAGGATTGTAACATATGGTAAACATAAATATTTGTTTGTTCCTCATTCCCATGCCATTTTGCACTTTTATGCTTTTGGAATTTTTTGTCCTTTTTGAGTCCTCCTGCATGCCTTCTTTCTGAATTTTTTATTCAGGCTCTTCTATCCATAGTGTCCTTTTGTGTGAGAGATGTATTGATTTTCAGCTCACGGACGGAGAAGAACTTTGACAATCTTGTACTCATATGGTTCAGTACTTTATTTTGATACATATTGCTTTTTTAGGAGTTTTTGACTCTTATTTGCCTTTTTGGCTTTCAATTCTTGGCATGGGATCATTTATATATAATATACTGTTTACCCTGCTTCTTCTCCATGGGTCTTTTGTTGTCACCCACTAAGACATTTTTAATGTGAGATGGATGGAGCCTCGAAATAGTATTCCAGACCTTTTGACCTTGAGTTATTTTACAAGGATTAAGTAGGACTTCAATGTGTTCATAGCCACTTAAGAAAACTGCTAAACTAGAAGAAGTTCTTTCAAATAAATCAAAAGCATACAGTCTCATAATCAAAGATTTTAGTTAATCCAAAATTCTGATGAACCCCATGCACCCAAAAGTTGTGCTTTTTATTGAAATCAATCAAACCCTAACTAAAAACAAGCAAAATAAAATAAATCCAAAACAACACAAAGCAATCAGTGTATTTATGTACAAGATAACCAAGAAATAAAAATCAAGAAAAATAAGGTTTGAGAACCAAGCCATTAACTGGTAAGTTCTCTTCCCACCCCTGTAAATCTTGCAACTTGTAAGTTGAGGGGCCAAGCTTGGCTGCAATCTGAAAAGGGCCTACCCATAACTGTTGAAACTTAGTGTGCTTTCCCTTTTCATCATGTGGATGATCCCACTTAAGAACCAGATCTCTCACTTTGAATTCCTTGTTTCCAGTTTTATGCTTATCAAACCAACGTTTCACTACTTCTTGTTGATGCGTAAATCGTTCTCTAGCTTTGGACCTAGACTCTTCCGACTTCAAAAGATTATAGATTTTAATCTGTAGGATTTCATTATCAGTACCTCTAAACTCTTGAGCTAATATGGAAGATGGTAACATAGTGTTGGAAGGAAGAATAGTTTCTTTTCCGTAAACAAGAGTGTATGGTGACACACCTAAGGAATTCTTGGGTGTGACCCTATCAGCCCAAAGAGCATTAGGTAACGTTAAGTGCCAACTTCTCTGATTTTTTATCACGGTTTTCTTTAGAATTCTAATCAAATTCTTATTTGTAGACTCTGCTAAACCATTTCCTTGTGTGTAACAGTTTGCAGAATAATGCAACTTAATTCCTCTTTCATTAGCAAAAGCACTTAATTTAATAGAAGAAAAATAAGTAGCATTATAAAAAACCAGGGAAATTGGAACCCCAAACCTGGTCATAATGTGATTTTGTAAGAAATCCATGACTGCATCTTCATTCACTTTGCGTAACAGAATGGCCTCGACCCATCTAGTGAAGTAGTTAGTTGCCGTCAAAATGTATTTGTGCTGCAAGGAAGAATTTGGTTTTATCTCCCCAATGATATCAATCCCCCATTGCTCGAATGGTTCTGTTATCATCACTGGTCTTAAAGGCCCTGCTGCTTTGGCTTGTCTTCCAACACACCTCTGGCACACATCACACTTTCTGACATGAGCATGAGCATCTTTAAACAGCGTGGGCCAGTAATACCCGGCTCTAAGAATCTTATGGGCTGTTGTATCTCCGAAAAAATGACCTCCTGTAGGCCCATCATGTAATTCTGTTATGACCTTCTTTGCATTTTCTTGTTCTAAGCACCTGAGAAGAACTCCATCATAATTCTTTCTGAATAATACTCCAATCAATGATATGATATGAAGCTGATTTAAGGCGTAATGCTCTTAGTTTTTTGGAATTCCAATGTTCTGGCAAATATCCTTCTTGAAGGTAATGAACAAGGTCTCGGTACAATGAATTTGGAGCTGTGAATAGAGGACATACATCCACCATATGTAACTCAGCTTCATTGTCTCAACTGTCTTCTTCATTGTCTTTACCTTCAGCCATTAGTTTGCACAATCCTTGCCCTTTAACTATGGATGTTGGTTTGAATTCAAGGTCATATTCTTGTAAAGTTGTTACCCAGTTGCCTCTTATTTCTCCTAATTCTTTTTGTACAAAAAAAGATCTTACAGCTGAGAGTGGAACTCTTACCTTAGTACGATTCTTAAATATGTATGGTCTGAATTGCTTCACTGCTTTGAAAATTGCATAAGCTTGTTTATCAATAGCTGGATAGTTCAATTCAACTCCCTGAAGACCAGTGCTCATAAATGATATAGGGTACTCATCTCCCCCATCTTCCTTCTGTGTAAGCACTGCTGCCAATGAATCATCGGATGCGAAAGTGTACAAAGTAAAATCTTTTTCAAAATTTGGACTTTTGAGAGATGGTGCATGAGCAATAGATGTCTTTATCTTACTTAATGCATTCTTCTCCAGATCAGTCCATTTGAATTGTACACTTTGTTTAACCATCTGCTGCAAAGGTTTGACAATTTGAGCAAAATCTGGTACAAACCTTCGCACAAAATTAATTGTCTCCATAAATGATTGCATACCTTTTTTGTTGTGGGGTAAAAGGATCTGTTCTATGGCTTTAATCATTTCTGGGTCTATGGAGATCCATTTCTTAGAAACAACGTGACCCAGTAGCTTTCCTTCTATGACCGCAAACATGCATTTCTTAGGATTCAGTGAAATACCATATTTTCGACAACGCTCGAAAATTTGTCTAAGATGGAATGCATGTTCCTCTCTCTTTTTTGAAAATATCGTGACATCATCGAGGTATACCACAACATTACGGCCAATCAGACCGCGGAAAGCTATATCCATGGCCCTCTGGAAAGTAGCTCCAGCATTTATGAGTCCAACGGGCATTCTCCTGTAAGCAAAAGTTCCCCACTTGGTTCTGAATGTAGTTTTTAGCCTGTCCTCTTCAGCTACTAACACTTGATTGTAACCAAAGAATCCATCTAATAATGAAAATAATTCAAAACCTGAAACCATCTGCAATATTTGTTCCATGGGTGGAACTTGATAGTTATCTTTATCCGAAGCACGATTGAGGTTTCTAAAATCTACACAGAGCCCTATTTCTCCGGATTTTTTTTCCTACTGGCACCAAATTCGAAACCCACTCTAAATGTCTGATTTTGAATATAATTTTAGCATCCAACAATTTTTTTACTTCACTCTGAATCAAAGGTTCCAGCTTTGGATGCATTTTCCTTAAAGGCCGTTGGTAAGGCTTAAATCTAGCTTTAATCGGGATGACATGTTGTATAATCTTTGTGTCATATGTTTTAAGTTCTTCATATGTCCAAGCAAACACATCTTTGTACTGTTTGAACAGACTAATGAACTTGCTCCTTTCACCCGGAGAACAACACTTTCCCAAATTTACATATCTAGGTTCAACTTCAGTCCCCAAATTTATTAGCTCAAATTGCAAGGAAGGGCTATGAGTCTTGACATTCGCTGGCTTTCTGAACTTGTTATTTAAGTCAAACATTCGTTCCAAGGTTCTGACTCCCTTAGGAATAAAATTCTCAAATTTTAATTCTGCTTGATGTTCTTCATCATCTATTATTGCTCCTTTAAAAGTCTCATCATTCATTAAGCATTCCAAAATTTGTTAATCATCGTCAAAAACCCGTAAATTGGTGATCATATCCAGAACAGAAGGCCTGAAAAGTAATTCAATAGAGCATCTATTATCAGAGCATCTATTATTAGAAGGTACTAGCCTTGCAACTAAGCTAGCTAATAAATCAACTGCTGCATTCTTTAATCTAGGAATGGATTCAATATTGAATGCATGAAAGTTTATAAGCAAATCCCAAACTTCGTTTTGATAGGCTTTTAAATGTGGTGAAATACAATGTATCTTATTTTGAATTTGCTTAACAACAATTTCAGAGTCGCCATATACTTTCAGATTTTTCACTTTTAGTTCTATTGCCATTTTTAGTCCCTGAACTAGTGCTTCATACTCGGCTGTATTATTTGTACATTCAAATTCTAATCTACAAAAAAAAAAATGTTTATTTTTCTTTGGATCAATCAGGACACAACCAGCTCCTGATTCTTCCAATGTTTTAGATCCATCAAAATAAAGGGCCCAAAAAATATCTACTTCTACTGGACTTGAATTAAAAACTTCATCTAAAACTAAATCTACTATTCTACAGTCAATTTCATCAGCTCGTGAAAATCGAAGGAGATCGTGCTAGGTGTCAGATAAACTGTTGGCTTCTTCAGCTTGGTAATTTCCCGATTCCAATTCAATGAAGTAATTTCCCAACATAGAATTCACAGGTTCATTTTTCTCTTCCAACTGAGTAACATTGTGCTTCATTTGAGGTTCTCTTAATATTTTTATCTGATTGGGACTTCCCTTATGAGGTAACCACAGATGTGACCAATCTGATGCGAAGTATCCATTTAGCCTTGTTGACCAATCTTGACTCAAAACAAGTCCATACGCATCTGGAATGTTTGCAACTACAATATCAATGTACTGACATACCTTCTCATTTGCGGATAAGCGAATCAAGACATCTTCCATTTCCCCGACTACTTTCACAGCTGTCCTGTCTAATTGAATAACTTGCCAGGTGGATGGTTTAGGTTGTCCATTAATTCTCTTGCATACTGAAAATGGCATAACATTGATTGATGCCCCCGAGTCTACTAAACAGTTGTGCACATTATAGTTGAAAATCTCAAAAGTTAGGAGAAATGGCGAGGTTCTAAACTTAGACTTACCTCCCACACTTGTTTCACCAACTTCTTCTTCAGGTTGGTTGTTAGTGGGCAACTCTCCCTCTGGTACTTCAAGTGCTTTTAACAATTTTTCTTTCTGCTGAGGTACATTACACATTTCAAGTAATGAGATATTTGCCTTAGCCTTTTTAATATCTTCCATAATATCATACCCCATCTCAGGTGCTTTGAGATTTTTCTTGACATTATCAACCTTGTCTTCAATAGGCTTAATAAGGATGTTAATTTTCTTAGGATCTTGACTTGTAATGGTAAATTCAGGTATTTTATCAGTTGTAGTGTTCTTTTGTACCTTCTTCATATTTTCTTGAAGTTTCTTGATCTTCGAAAGTATGGAATTGTCTTCTTTTAACAACCCCCGTCTTTTTGTTGTCACATTGGTTTCTGATGTTTCTTCTTGTTTCAGAGAACCTTCCTCTTCTGTATCAAACTTTGAGACACAGTCCCATAAAACCAGAGCATCCTCTTCTTGTTTTTCTGTGGGTTGATTGTCATTTTCTTCCTCCTTATCAGTTTCTGTTAGTTTGGAGTCCAATAACTGATTCATTACCAATGTCATAGAATTTATCCATTGGGGGCAATTCCTCTCAAAATGCGGCTGCTGATGAAAGGTGCAAAAATTATCCATGCCTACATCAGTTAAATTCACTGCTGCAGGACTGTGTGGAGGTGGTTTAGATTGATTGTTTTCCTCCCTCTTTTTATAGTAAAGGCTTATATGATTTATTAGCTTCCTTTTCTTTTTTCAAATCTATTACTCTGTTGGATAGCTTCTGTGTCATCTTCACCGTCTCTTCAAAATCCAGTGATCGCTCATCCTTAGGCTTAGTCAGTAATAAAGGTTTCTTACCAAAAGACTTTTTTTTCAACTGTACAGGATAATTTTCTATGCTCTCCATCTCAGCCTCTACCCTCTCAGCTTCTTCATAGGTTTCCGATAATGTAGGTTTGACTGATATCTTAGCAAACATGGCCAAGTCAGGCCCTAGAGCTGAAGTATAATATTCAATCAGATCTTTTTTAGATGGCTTATCAGCTGCAGTAATTTTTTTTAGATAAGCAGCAAATCTTTGAGTGAAATTATGCACATTTTCCTTCCTTTCTTTCTTTAAAGTGCATAACCCTTTCATTAAAGCTGCATGAGTTTTCTGAACTGCATATTTACTTCTAAATATTCTCTGAAATGTGTCCTAGTCTGTGATTGAATTTGTAGGAAGAGAAAAATACCACAAGGCTGCTGCTCCTTTCAGGGTGTGTGGAAACAATCTACAGAACACATCTTCATGCTCTCCTGCTCGTAGTCCTTCTATAGCCAAGTAAAAACTTTGCAAATGATCATCTACCAAAATTTTTTCACTTGGGTCAAACTTAGGTAACATTTTGTCAAAAGCTTGAGGAAAATCATGCAAGGGAACTGCCAAGTTTAAAGGTGACCTAGCCTTCCAAGCAGGCGGTGGATTTGGTTGGTTTGCATTTATATGAGCCATGATTTTGAGTGGAGAATGAGGTGGTGACTGAACAGGGGTCTGACAAGGTGAACAGTAAGGTGAATCTAGACCCAACTTATTCAAAGGCTGGTCAACTTCCTGTATGGATGCTTCTACCAGCTCTTCAAGGTCTTCTACCAACACTGAATCTTCTAATTTAGGGCGATCTTTCTTTTGATATTCTCTTCTGGGTAAGACAAAAATGATAGGTAATCCTCCAATATTTTTCGCATATGCCCTAGTGATTCTTCTTAAATCATCAACCATTTCGTTATCTACAGGATATAGATACCCTTTCTCTTTATCTTCAGGAGTGGATGTGTGAAACAAACTACTTTCAAAATTGTCACTGGTGGAGTAATTTCAAGGAAATGAGTTTCCTCGGCCAGCCATGCACTGGTGGCCCTCCTTCTAGCGCCAAAAATTGTTGAGGCCTGGAAAATCGCAGGTAACAACAGTTAGGGATTCTCCCCAATAAACGTTCCCAACTAGCCCGCTACTGTTTGGTATGGGGAATCCGTCCGGTTTACGGTTCGGCTACCGTAGGTCAAGTAACAAATTAAAAGGTTTTACCGATTACGGCCCGGTCCACCGTGTATATTTTTAGTTTTTTGTGTTTAAGTTATGATGTGCAAGTGCCTATCTAAAAATGCAAATTGATAGAAATGACGGGGAGTGTCACAATGTGATGTGCATGTTCTTACCTTTCGTCTTAACTCTCTCGCATCTAAATCACAAACAAACAAACAAAATGACCACACTTAACTAACCTATCTCCAGGGAGCAAAATTAACAGTTGACAATGAGTAATGTATTTCTACACATGTATTATGAACAGTTACAGATAGCTGATACTTATTTCAGAACATATGAACAAAAGGATAGCTTATTGTTTATGATAACCTTCATTACTCACAGTGGAAATTTCACAGAATAAACTATAAGAAATTCATAACATAACAGTAAATGCAATGAGTTAGAACGATTTCACAGTTAATGGACATAAGCTGAAAATAAAATAGTTCACATTCGATTGATCCATAGCAAAACATTTGAAACATTCCACCAAACTTTCTCCAACAGAAACTTGTAATTCTTTATTGCAAAAGGAAATAGTTCTTACAATATCATCGAAAATTGCTTGGGAAAGCCCCCCCCCTTTCTATCTAAGCTCTCCTTTATTTATACAAAAAAGCAAAACATTTGGGCTGCCCCTCTATGACCTTTGGGCTACCCCAACCTTTCAGTTCTAAATTTTTTGTCTTGTAGTATGTGCCCATAATTAATACAACATGTTATATTTTAAATTAAAATTTAAGAGCACTTTACGAAGAGGGACCAGCTTGGTCACAGATGAGGTTTTTCCAAGCCTGGGCCTCTGCTGCTATCGATCTGCTCAATAATCTGTTGGTCTTTTTTGAGATCCTATTAATCTTAGACTCTCACTTTCTTCTTTTCTTTTCTTTATCTCTGCTTCCTCATTTCTCTTTCTCTCCTCTTCTTCCTTCCTTGTTGCTTCCTCCACAGCTCTCTTTCTTTCTTCTTCTTCATTCTTCAGCCAACTCTCTGTCATAAACACATCATGTTCTTAGACCATTAAGCTTTTACCAAAATAACAAAACTGTATCAATCTATTTGCTTCCTCCATATGCATTCTGTAAAATAAACTATACATAATATTAATGCATGAAAAGAAAGAATGACAAGGAAAAGAAATCCTGCAAGTTTGTGTCTTGAAATCCTCTAAGTCCACTGTAAAATCACAAACCCGATAGAACAAACTCTTCATCCCAATCCAGGCTGCATTTGGACTAACTCGAAATCCTCCGATGAAAGCATGAACCATAACAATGTAACCACCAATCCTCAAAACACCGAACCCTAAACTGCTCTCTTCATCTCGAAAAAAACCTTGACTCTGTACTGTGCTCGTCCTCGTGGAAAACCCTTGGTAAAAGGTATAGGCGGGAAAAAAACTTATCAGCGGGCGGAAGCACTAAGCATCAGGCAGATAGTTCACTACGCAGCCGCAACGATGGGTAGCATATAGACTATGGGTTCCGCGATCAAATAAAAACTTCGGCGATCGGAGGCTCTAAGTACTATCGACAAAAAAGCTCTCATCGACGGGCGGAAGCACTAATGCATCGACATGATAGTTTACAAGATAGCCGCAACAGCGAAAGACATACAGACTACGGGTTCCGTGGTCAAATAAAATCCGTCAGCGTCAAAAACTCTAAGCACTATGCGTCAACGATTTAAACCTCAACACTTCTGCAGTGTCGGCACTCCTGAACACTAAACACCGCCGATAGTTACGCGTCGGAGATCGGAACCACTAACGACTAATGCGTCTGCGGCGCAAAAGACTAAACATCGAAGAAAAAGTCTGAACGACAGCCGCAACGGCGAATAACAAACTGACTGTGGGTTCCGCAGATCACAAAACCGTCGGCGATCGGAACAACTAATAACTCATTGGAACTTCAAGACACAAAATACTCCGCAGTTTCAACGATACAAATGACAAGCCCCCCGAAACGGCGGCGTCGTTAAGGACTAAACCTCCGATCGCTTAACAAAAAACATTTCGACAGCGAAAAGAAAAACAAAGTCATCGAAAAAGGTTTGAACAATAAGACCACGGAATCGATGAGAATAAGAACTTGCCGTCGGGACGTTCATCATTTCCCTTCCGAAATGTCGGTGGCATAGATAACTAATGCCCCAACTCAAACATCAACAGACTTTCGACGATCAATTTCTTAAGCAGAGAAAAATGGACTTCCAGGAAAGATTTAAAGAAATTAAACAAAATAAATCAACAAACCTACTAGACAAATCAAAAGGAGGGTCCAAAATTTTTAGAAATTTGGGAAAAAGTTGCAGCCGCAACAGTTTGTTAGAGTGTCTTTGACTTGTGGGACTAGCTTGTGGTTAAGGAACTGCGACCCAGTGACATTTAAGTTGTCAAAATCACCTAGGGATTGCACCCAATCTAGGCCACACCAACCCCATGGTTGGATTTTAGGTATCTTCTCCCACAACCATAGAGTTTCAAACTATGGGATACCTAACAAAAATATTAATGTTACAAATACATATTTTTATTAAAAATTTATATTTGTTGAATTTTGATTTATAATTAACATATTAAAATTACATTAATAATCTAAATTCAAATATATAAACATAAACCTTTAAATTGTAAATACATTAAATGCAACAACATACTTTAGCAATGTTGTATTTTTTTTAACCATTGCATTTGAATTGAATTTGTGACTTCCTAGAACGTTATACAATGCATATAACATACAAGTCTAAGCTTGCTTCTCTCTCATTCATGAAGATATTCTTTATCTTCACATTTCATCTTGAGATATGGTATGTTCAAAATGATATTATATCAACAATTACAAAATATCCAAAAATAGATTATAATTCTTTATAATTTAATAATTAAATATATCATATAATCATAATAATTTAAAAAATAAATCTAAAATTTAAAATATTAATTTTATTTAAAAAAAACTAATTTTTTATAAATACTATAAGGAGGTAATCAACCCTATTCTAAAAAATCAAAAGTATCTCTCATGAGCTCAAAGAAAAAAATTAATATAGCTAAAATAAGAACGAACTCTTATGAGCTTCATAGTGAAATAAGTCGTTGGTAGTTCCTAAAACACCATGGGTGGAAAGGATCTACCATCTCTGTGAGAATATGAACATTGAGGATGAAAAACACTTCCTCTTAGAGTGCCCTGCGTATACCCACATAAGATATCAGTTTCACAATCTTTGTTGCAAAACCGACCTTCCTATCATTTTAACTTGTCAAAATTATAGTGAGCTTAGGACGTTTCTCTCCAAGTTCTTTGAGCATAGAAATACATTTTAAAACAAACTAAATAATTCATTTCTTTAGATTTGATAGACCAAAGTTTGGTCTTAGGAGACGTTAATCATCATCATCATCATAATAACGTTAATAACCTAAAAAATAAATACCTATAATAATATTATTAACTTAAAAAATAAATCTAAAATATTAATTATATTTAAAAAATAAATCTTAAAATAATATTAATTTTATTTTAAAAATAATTTTTATAAATATATTTACTTTTATATATTAAAATTAATATTTTTTATAGTAATTTTTTACATTTAATTCTTATATTAAAGTTAATGCTTTTAATATAACAAAATAGATTACAACATTATTAACTTAAAAAAATAAATCTAAAATTTAAAATATTATTTTTATTTAAAAAATAACCATAGTACATTAAACTTTTATATTAAAATTGATACTTTTAATATAACACACACATATATATATGAATGTGTTAATTTGATATAATGTTTTTACCCATTTAGTTCACTCACTTTTATGATAACTTTGATGCATTTTCTTATTTATTTTAATTTTTTTATATGTAAAATTATTTATAAATAATTTTATTATAAAATTTATAAAATAAATTTATTATATATATATTTTTAAGTTGCATAGGATTATATTAAAGTATAAAAAAGATTACATGCATAGTGTTTAAATTGCCATATTTGGTGCTGGAAAAAAATTATGACATCTATCTTGGACTTGCCTTTTGTGAGGAAAGATAAGTTTTTCCAAACAAAATTAGCAAAGCTAACAGACAAACCAACAGAGCTAACAGAAAAGAAAAAAACACAAAGAATTTTTAGAAAATCCTAAGGCCTTATGACTTTCGCCATGGTTCTTCGACAATGGGACAAGGCTTGTTGTAGTCGTCATCTTCACCGGAGAGAGCAACTTTAGAATGTTGATGCGGCTCCATTGCAGAAGGAGATCTTGATGTCTATTGTGGTAGGTTGTCTGTCTGGATGCGTCCCTCTTCATTCTTCCCTCTTGTCACTGTGTTAGGTGGAACCT
This sequence comes from Pseudotsuga menziesii, assembly GCA_001517045.1. Lineage (NCBI taxonomy): Eukaryota > Viridiplantae > Streptophyta > Pinopsida > Pinales > Pinaceae > Pseudotsuga > Pseudotsuga menziesii. The sequence goes on along the minus strand of LPNX010950714.1, from coordinate 20,694 downwards.
TTGCCACACGTCCTGTAGGCATGGTATCAAGATGTTGGGGAGTCTCTTTGGCAAGGTCTTGTTGATTTAGTCTCAATAAAGTCGAGGATGTTTGCTGAGCCAATGAGCTACCAAAATTACTTGAAGGAGGAGGTGAAGGATATATTTTTAAGTTGCATAGGATTATATTAAAGTATAAAAAAGATTACATGCATAGTGTTTAAATTGCCATATTTGGTGCTGGAAAAAAATTATGACATCTATCTTTGACTTGCCTTTTGTGAGGAAAGATAAGTTTTTCCAAACAAAATTAGCAAAGCTAACAGACAAACCAACAGAGCTAACAGAAAAGAAAAAAACACAAAGAATTTTTAGAAAATCCTAAGGCCTTATGACTTTCACCAAGGTTCTTCGACAATGGGGCAAGGCTTGTTGCAGTCGTCATCTTCATCGGAGAGAGCAGCTTTAGAATGTTGATGCGGCTCCACTGTAGAAGGAGATCTTGACGTCTATTGTGGTAGGTTGTCTGTCTAGATGCGTCCCTCTTCATTCTTCCCTCTTGTCACCATGTTAGGTGGAACCTTTGCCACACGTCCTGTAGGCATGGTATCCAGATGTTGAGGAGTCCCTTTGGCAGGGTCCTGTTGATTTAGTCTCAATGAAGTCAAGGATGTTTGCTAAGCCGATGAGCTACTAGAATTACTTGAAGGAGGAGGTGAAGGATCTTTGTCACGTTCCCAGAGCAGTTGTGCAAGAAAAATTTTCATCCGCTAGTAGTGGGAAATCCTTTGCCTCAGGGATTGCGTTGTGCAGTGATGAGCAACGACCTCCGCTTCTGATGCAAGAGCATTGTGGCATGCCAGCAATGTGCTGAGTTGGTCACATGCTGTGGCATATATTTTGATTTATTTGTTTTGCTGAGTCGTTTTCTGTTAGTACCCGTAGGAGTGGTTGTGTATCATGACTCCATGCGTGGAGATCAAACTGCAGGCTTATTTGATTTTGACAAGGACGTTTTCATCATGCTTGGAAGTCGTTTGTTTTCAGTTGCGGGACCACTCAGTTGAGGAGCTCGTAGATGAGATTAAATAGACAATTTAGAGAATGGAGAAGGGTTCTGCTCTTTAGTATTAGAATTTCGAATTTGTAGAGTAAAGGACAGACGTATGTCTGGTTCTACTTGTAAATATTTTGAGAGAGACTAAAGAAGAGATCAGAACTGTGTGTTTGTGTGTTTACTTAATAGAATATTTAGCTGTGTGTTTGCAGTGTTGTTAGCTTATATGCATCTACTGATTTAGCTGTGTATTCGTGAAGAGCCGACTTCAGCAATTTTCTAAACATCTATCTGATTCTGTGAATTTCTTAATTCATGTGTTAAATTGTTGCTTGAAGAGTTGAAATAGAGTGTAGATGTATGCATAGAAGGGTTAGGCCAGAAGAATCGGGAGGATTGAAGGCTAGATTGATCAATTCCATGATAAATTGGCATCATACTTAGGTTTTCTGGGATTAACCAGTTTTGCAGAGAACGAATGGCAGAGATTGATTCCGCGGGAAAAGATCGGACGGTTGAAAAAGTTGTGGAACAAAAGTTGCAGGGAGGAGATTTTGAAAAGTTGGTTGACCATCCCGCAACCCGATTTTTGGGAAGGTCGTTTCGGAACGGAAGTTTTTGGGGAGCAACTTTGGGAAGTTGGCATCCCGCATCCCGTAACTTGATTGCGGGAAGGCCGTTGCGGAAAGAAAGTTGCAGAGCGCAACATTGAGTGTTCGAGATCCCGCATCCCGCAACTTGATTGCGGAAACTCTGTTGCAGAAATAGAGTTGTGGGAAGGTGATTGCGGAGGCAAAATTGTGGGGAGGCAATATTTGGTGTAGAATTTGGCTCTTAAGCTAAATTTGGCAGTCCTTCTAATTGTAGGAGCCACTAGATCTTGGAAGTGTTGGTTGGGGTTGGTTGTGATTGACCCACCTGCACCAATTTTGGTATCAGAGCAAGAAGAGATTTCCTATTGAGGAATTCCACAGTTGAGATTGTGGGTATATTTTTTGAAGGAGTAAGGAGAAGCTTGTGAAAGAGAGAAGCGTAACCGTAGAAGCCTGTAGAGAGCAAAGAAGATTGCTCAAGAGGTTTTGGATAGAGGACCAACATTGTGGAAAGACCAAGGGCCAAGAAGAGGCTTGGTGAGGTAAGTTGTAACAGTGTGAAAGAGAACTATTATTCCAGAGGCTTAGTGTGAAAAGATGGCTGCATGCATTGGAAAATCAAGAGGTCATGCTAGAGGTCGACCAGGAGGGAACGCAGAAGTTCTAGAGGAAATGAGGGAGTTAAGGGCACGTCTGGAAGCCATGGAAACAGGCAGACGGAGAGACCTAGAAGCAGGGGATGTGAGTTGTTATAGCTCAAAATGACACATCTCTGCCTGTGACCACTTTCCCATGATTCCGTCGCATGTCGACACTTCCATGATGACACTTCATGAAAGTCACTGAAAAAACACCTAACTTGGAGGACCTATATCTTGAGTTCTGTAACTCTGTTTGACCTCATCTCTGCACTGTTGGAAAGGTATTTCAGTTAGCTAAAACTTTCCAGAAGACACCAAAGTCTGGAAATGCCCAAAAATACCCTAAAAATGAGTTTTTTTCCTATCAGCGACTTGCCTTAAGGCAAACCTGCGGATGATACGCGAGTTGCTCTCTTTCGTACCCGCGGATGTAAAAAGTTGCTCATATACATGACTTGCTGAACTAGCAGCCTGCGTATACTTTTCGTATCCGCGACTGTCCAGTTATGCAACCCGCGAATGCCTTTTAAAAATATCCAAAAACACGCCTTTTGAATTTCAGTTAGTTTGGGTAGTTATGCAACTGACTTCTTCAGTTGTAACCACTTTGTCTTCGCTCCTAACTCTTCCTTAACCATATAAATAGAGGTAGGGAGGTCCATGAGAGGAGACTTGAATTTTTGCACTGTTATGCTAGAGGATTTGGAGCTCTCTTTGCCTACACCTTTTCCCTAGAAGCATTCCCCTTGTGTTGCAGAACTTGGAGGCTGAGTTCCTTGGAGAAGAGAAGCAGCAGAACCAGATCAAGGTTTCGTGAGGTGCTGAACTTGAAGAGAAGGTATACTTGTACTTGTTTTCAAGATTAATAAAGATGTGATGTCCTTCTTCCCAAATCATTGTTCAATGTGTGATTGAATCTCCGTTTATGATCATATTATGATGTTAATCAGATTATTATTTCATATTTCTTTGATTATCATTTGTTTACATGTGGTCATGTTGGTTTGAGGAAGGTATAATTCATTTTGTAGGTCTCTTGGAGCGAGAGGAGCAAGAAGAGGATTGAAGAGAAAGCTTGGACCAGCCTTCAGTTAATCAGGTGTGGACCATTCTAATCTCTGATCTTGCTTATATATGCTTGCTGAACATTATACATCCACCTTTCAACCCTAGTATGTTGATGGCCTCTTAAACCCTAGCCATAGGATACTTTCCTTTACAACAGAACTGGCGACTCCGCTGGGGACATCCTTGTCTGTTTGGGGTTTTCTCTATCTTTATTTCAGTCTTTTGCATTGTTTCAGGTCCTTCTTGCCACTTAGGAACACTTTATAAGTCTGATAGCACACTTCCCCTGCCTTCTTAAGGCGTTTTTTGACCTTTTTTGGGAGTTTTTCCACCCATCCGCGACTTGCTTGACTGAACAATCGCATGTCTGGTTTGGTATACGCGACTGCCTATACTGGAAACCCGCGTATGATCCGCGACTTGCCAGTTATACAACTCACGGATGCTTATATACGCGACTTGCTGTATTAGCAACCCGCGTATGATACGCGACCTACCAGTAGTACAACCCGCGGATGCCCCTAAAATAGTGTTTTTTCTCATTTTTGTGGTTCTTTCTACTGTTGTGGGCTATTTGGTAGGTCTTTTGGTGTCCTCTGCAGGTGCATGACTCTAGGGAGTTAGTGTCATCCCTTTTGGTGGTTCTTTATCTATGTGGTAAGCCTTTTTATAGCATTAGGGTTTGCTCTTTGCTCTTTCCCCCACCTCCTTTGCTTGGTTTGATTTTTGGCTTATGTTTCTGGTCAGCCTCTATTAGTGATCTTTGTTTGAGTTCAGAAGCTTGTTGGTGTTGGTTTCCTTCTTCTTTTGTTGGTTAACTTCACCATGCCAAAGTAGTTGACTTGTCTTTTATGCAAGCCTTTCTTCCAAGTAGGGCTTATACTGACTTTAGGGCATTCTAGAGTTTGTTTGGTGGTTGTATAGCAGAGTTCCTTTTGCTTTGTTCTTGTCATCTGCATGCTTTTAGTTTATAGGTAGTTTTTCTTTTGCATTTATAAAAGAAATTTAAAAAGAACACATACTTGTTTTTGCTGCTTTCCCCCCCTACCTCCTTCTTTGGCTTGACCTTGTTGGACAAGGTACTGAGCAGCCTTTGTTTGTAGGTTTAGATTGATCCTTGGGACTTCTTGACCTTTGTTTATGTTAGTATTTTTGCTCAGTCTCTTCATTCCAAAGTTGTTGGCTTGTTTTACCTTTGTAAGCCTTCTTTTCAAGTGAGGTTTATATCTAACTTTAGGGAAACCTAGGGTTTGTTTGTGGGGTGTAGAGTAGTTGTCTATTTTCTTTGCTTTCAATACTTGCTTGCATTAGTTGATAGGCTTTTTTTTCTTTTGCATTTATAAAAGAAAAAGACAAAAACACGTGTTTGCTTTATATGCATGTAGATTAGGTTTTTTAGTCTAGGTTGCATGGCATATCATTCTTTTTGAAAAAATATAAAAAGAATTTGTTCTTTTGTGGCTTTCAAGTTTTATATTTGAAAAATAAAGAGAATATTTTTTTCTTTTTGCATTTCATATCTCTTTGCTTAGTCATTTTGTTTTAATTTTGAGTCAAAAAACCACATAAGTTTCACACCATTTACCCTTTGACTAAAAACAGCCCTCAAAATAAATGATATAATTTAAAAATTACTAGTAAGTTTTATTTTATAGGGTCATACACCAACTAGCTTAGGCTAGACTTGTGGATTAGGGAGTTTCAACTCTCCACAAGTGTTAAAATTTCAGACGTAGTTGGCCAATCACTAGGTAAATCCTTTTCTACGTTGATTGTATCTAGGAAGCTCCTCTCAAATGGGAGTTAAGCACGAGGCCGTGTGGAGACTTGGACTGAGGAGATAACCCTCTGATTCCTTGTCAAAACGTAAATCAGGATTTTTATGCATCTGGGGATTCTGTCCTAGACAGGATTTCGGGCTCAGCTACCCTGCCCATGCATACGAATCAGGCTTGCGACTGTCCCCCCAGACTATCAATATAGTTAAGGTAGCCTTTAGTCTCTTTGACATCTAGGGTTCATACACAGGTACACCGGAAGGCTATTTCTGGTTGACCTTGGACAGACTTGGAAGGTAACCTCGGTAGAAAGTGTGGGAGGGGGTGGGTGATTCCTCCGCTTGTGTCTAAGAACATCTATAGGGATGCCAAGTAACTGTCTATCAGCTTTCTTCTGTAAAGTATATCTTATACCTGTTTGTCTGTTTGGCTTTAGGAATTTTTAGTGAGTGCTGTGTGGTTTGTCTGTACTTAGTGTGCCTTTAGGTGTGTACTTTGTAATTTTGGTTGCCTATCAACCTCAGACTTTGTCTCCTTGTTTGAAACTATGGCTAACCCCCCTTTGAACACCAACCAAGAGATCCCCATGCTGGGAACTCCTTGTACTATTCCTCTCACGGGGAATGTTGGTGTTCCCTTGATGGCCACCCTGAATCTACCTGGATTCACCCTAGGGCTACCGGTGTGGTTGTTTTCCACTCCAACTGTCCTGAATGCTCCTGATGCTTCTCAAGTAAGCTCCTTATATCAAGGGCATCAAAACACTGCTTCCCCTTCACCTATAGTTGATTCTCCTCCTCCTTCTGCCTCATGCGATGAAAGTACTGATACTAGTAACCGGCAGTCTAAAAGGAGTAAAAGAAGGAGGAATAGGAAGAAGGCACATAAGCAAGGGGGCACCCGTTCAACCTCTGCAAGTCAGGTTGAACCTCACCACCCAGCCTCTATTGTTCATGCTGGGGGCACCCATCCAATCTCTGCAGGTCATGTTGGATCTAAGCACTCAACCTCTGCAAGTCAAGTTGATCTTCACCATCCAGCCTCTGTTGATCATGCTAGTGGGATCCTTCCAACCTTTCTAGGTCATGTCGGATCTAGTCACTCAGCCTCTGTGGTTCATGCCGAGGACAACTGTTCAACCTCTGTTGTTCAAGTTGAACCTCCCCATCCAACCTCTGTAGTTCATGTTGGATCCATCCACCCAACCTCTGTTGTTCATGTTGGGGGCACACACTCAACTGCTGCAAAGCATGTTGATCCTAACCATTCAACCTCTGTTGTTCATGTTGGTGGTAACTGTCCAACCTCTACAAGTCATGTTGGACCCAGTCTCTCAGCTTCTGTAAGTCATGCTGGGGGTAGTCTCTCAACCTCTGTGGTTCATGCTGAAGACAATCCATCAACCACTGCAAGTCATGTTGACACTGTTGAAAAAACTACCCGTTTAAAACACAAGCCCAAGTTTCCTTGTAAGCTTTGTGAGGGAGATCACCTTACTTATAAATGCCCTTCTATGGTGGAGGTGCGAAGAGTTTGGTTTCATGGTCATCCCGTTTTTGAACATTCTGAAGCTTTTCAACAACCAACCTCTCTTAGTCAAGTTGGACCCAGTCACCCAGCCTCTGTATTTCATGCTGGGGGCAAACTCTCATCCTCTGCAGGTCATGTTGAGAGTAAACAGTCAGCCACTGCTAGTCATGTTAACACCGTTGAGAAAACTGGTCGTTTGAAGTGCAAAATTAAGTTCCCTTGTATGCTATGCAAGGGAGATCATCTTACTCACAAGTGCCCTGCTATCGTAGAGGTGCGAAGAGTGTGGTCCAAGACTCAAGATTTTCCTTCTCCTAAACAACCTATAGTTTCTCAACAACCTACTCAACCTTTGGTTGATCAAGTGGTCGAACCAATCTCAGATTTGGTCGATCCCACTCTTCTTTCGGAGAGTGATCCTGATGTGATTGAACCAATGTCATCTTTGGTCAATCCCACTCTCCCTTCGGAGAGTGACTTTCATGAAGCGGTTGAATTGATTTCAATATCAATCGATCCCACTCTTCCTTTAGAGAGTGAAGTGTCTGCTAGTCACATTTTCTTCACTGCCAGTTCAGAACTTACTGAACAGGGGGGCACTGAAATTTCTTCGGATCAACCCCCACCAAGCTCTCAGATTGCTTCCTTTGATTGGGATAGCCTAGTTGAGCCGCGCATTCCTTCTAATGCACCTTTCCAGATAAAGGTCAAAGTTGAACCCTACACAATTGCTCGTTGTATTGTTGATGAAGGAGCCTCAGTTAGTATTTTGTCTACTCGTGCTTGGCAAGGCATGGGATCTCCCAGCCTTGTGTCGACTGCTAGTCAGTTACTGGCATTTGATAGAAGAACTTGTATAGCCTTGGGAATTCTTGCTCAAACACCTGTTACTTTGGGTGGGAAGACCATCTTAGTTGACTTCATGGTGATAGAAGACCCCTTGGACTTTAATATGCTCCTTGGACGTGATTATGTCTATGCCATGCAAGCTGTGCTGTCAACATTTTTTTGTGTGATGTACTTTAATCATGGCGAAGAAATTGTCACTATCAATCAGTTGGATTTTCTTGATCCGTCTCCTGACCCAACTAGAGACCAGGTCTTTCCTTTATCGATTCCTAGTGTTTCTATAGACACTACCCCGCCACAGGTGAACTATGTGGCCTCTTGTCCTTTGTGTTCAATTGCTACTGAGAAGCAGCCTCTGTTTTCATGCTTACTTTCTCGGGACTTGGTCCCAGTAGTTGAATAGGTGAGTCATCCTATATAGACTGTAGAGCCTTCTCTCCACTTTGTCGATCCATTTGAAAGTTTAGACATGTATCCTATCTCGGATGGTCTCCTTCTTTCGGATGAAGTCTTCCTAGAGTCTTTGATACAATCTGACCTTCTTTTGGATGTTGGTTCAGTTGTGACTAAGTCTAACCCTGATTTGCCTAGTAAGCATGCCCTTTCTTCTTATGTTGGTCTTGTTGAGTCTTTGGACTCTTCCTTCGAACAGCAAGTCAGTGATCCTAACGAGTTTGATTTTTCTTATGAATTTTTCAACTCCTGTGATATTGAGTTTGTTCCTACAGACTCTATCTCCCCTGTTGATTTTTGCTCTCCTTTTGAGGTTGATCTTACTGATTATAAACCCTCGAGCCTTGGTTCTATAGAATCTTCTTCAGTTGATTCTTCCTTGACTTTACCTTTTGTAGAAGATAGCAAAGTCGCATGTGTTTCTACCAAAGTGACCCGCATTGGATCGCTTCTTTTGAATACGATTCTGATGTTGTTGTTTCTTGGAGACATGGTTTTTAGTTGGATTCACAACTGTTTACTAGCCTCACCATGTTGTTCAAGTCGTAATTGCATTTTCATGTGCCCTACTCGCGATTATGAGCCTGATGCCAGCTTCCACGCTTTTAGCTCGTTGTATAAGCCCTCATCTTTGTTCTCATTGTCGCTAAGCCTTGTATCATTTTGCCTTTGCAGCTTGACACCTTTTACCTTGAGGAGACGTTCCCCGAGTGTCTTTATCCTGCTCATGTTCCTTGCACTATGCATAGGTCTGTTCCTTGCGCTTGGAACTAGTTTCACCTGTTTATGACACTCGTCTCCTCGCATTTAGAGCATTCTTTCTGCTCTCCTTCGAGCTCGTTAAAAACAGTAAGGAGGCCGCGAGTTGACTTTTTTGGACTCGTTAAAACTTCATGGGAAAGACTTTGAGTTTCTTTAGGCCCAAGTCTGACTCCTTAAAATATACTTGACTGCCGAGTAAACTTGTCCATTCAGGCTCGTTAAGAATATGTGAACGGGCATCCACATTGGTGGTAGGTTATCTCTTTCTCAGACCATGTGGAATAATATGAGAAAGGAACACTCTCTTTTCTTTTGAATTGAGAAGAGTATTCTTAGGCATAGGTTTATCGCTTTTCCGGACCTGAGGAACTAAACTTACAGAAAAGGAACCCCCGGTATGAGCTTAGTTTTCTCTTTTTCGTGCTCCGGACCAAAACATGAAAAAGATTCTGAGTGTACTTTATGTCTTTGTCATGCTTGTTAAACCCTAAAGAACAAAGCATTGAGTTTATTGTTGTAAGCCCCATTTCTCGTAATCAAATGGATCTTTCCGAGTGATCTTGCCTTCCTTCACACTCGTAAAACTTAGGCTATATGCTGCTTTTGAAGGAGCGTTGGGTAGGTGGTAATTTAACCTTTTTCGGACCTTCCTGACTAAGTACGAAAAAGGTGCGCCTTTTCTTCTTCGGAAGTTAAGAGAGTTCTTCTTTGGTATGTTTTATACTTTTTCGGCCTCAGGAGACTAAATTGTACGAAAAAGCACCCCCCTGGAGTCTTCTTTGGAGTTTTTAGACTCTCTAAACTATGAAAACACCGTCGAGCATGTACTAGTTCGGGCTCGTAAAATCCATGAATCAGTGCTTTATCAAGCATTCTTCTTTCTTTTCTTCGAGCTTGCCAAAAATGAAGATGGTCCCGAGTTTTTCTTTCTTGGACTCGTTAAACCTTTACAAGAAAGAGGGGAAGGGAAGTTCATTCACATGTTTTTTTACATCATGGTAGCAAGTCTTGTTTCCTTGAACAAAGCACCAGTTTTGAGTCTATCAACAGTTGGGTCCTAGTATTTTGACCTTATCCTGATTCAGAGTTGCTTACTCCTCTAGTTGGTCTCTTTTCCAATTATATGGGGAATCTGTCAATGTCTCCTACATTGCAGATTTGTTTCGTTGGTCCTTGTGTGTCAAATGTTGCCTAAGTCACTTTTGTGTCGTGCTCACTGTTCAAGGATTAAACCTTTGTCGGCCATTTTGCAGTTGCCTTGACCTTTTGTGTCGGCCATTCCCTGGTATCAGTTCATTACATCATGTCTTCGGCATTCCTTGTCGTGAAATTCAGTACCAATTCCAGATCCAATTTAGTCTTTGACTTACCTCGTGTTGGATGATGAAGGATGCCTTAATGCCTTCCTTCCAATGGATCTTTTCCTATCGACTGCAACACATCTTGCTCTAGGAATGAGATTTAGAGTTTTATGATAGTACCTTGGGAATTGTTGTCATCAATGGCAATTTCCCTCGCTATTGGGTAGTGGGAATACCTTAATGTCTCCTACTCGATGGATTCTTCAAGTGTTCGACTTCAAGTCCTTGTAATCACACTTGTTAGAATGTACTACGTACCTTGGGGACCATTTTCATTAATGGTGGTTTCCCTCGCGTTTGTTAACGGTTCTCATTATTGACCGGTAATCAAACGGTTTCTTCCATGTTCGAATTCAACTCCTTTATTCGCATGGTTAGGATTCGTACCTTTTTTGGGCGGTTTGGATTGAAGACCTTGGGTTGACAGTAACATTGTCATCATTTTGCTATTGCCCAAGTTGCGCAAGACCTTGTTATACTTTATATGACATTTTTCTGAGACATAGATCCACCTTGTATTTTTGTGGCTATGATCGATTGTTGAGCATGGATCCACCTTGTTCATTTGTGGCCATGACTCCTTTAGATTTGATATGGCGCCTTTTTGCATATTGAGCGACCATGATAGTTTCATCAGTTATACATATGTTGGATCCGCCTGTATATTTATGGCGATGATTTGTATATGGACTTGTATGTCCCAGAGATCAATTTTTCTGACATTTATCTCTCTTACAGGTACTTTTGTTCGAGCCTTTTGATCTTGGATTCTCTACTCTCTCCATACTCAGTTGTTTCCTTTATAATGTATTTTGGCTATCGTCTTCCCCTCTAACCTCACACATTAGGGGGCATCTATTATAGCTCAAAATGACACATCTCTGTCTGTGACCACTTTCCCATGATTCCGTTGCATGTCGACACTTCCATGATGACACTTCATGAAAGTCACTGAAAAAACACCTAACTTGGAGGACCTATATCTTGCTTTTTGTAACTCTGTTTGACCTCATCTCTGCACCGTTGGAAAGGTATTTCAGTTAGCTAAAACTTTCCAGAAGACACCAAAGTCTGAAAATGCCCAGAAATACCCTAAAAATGAGTTTTTTTCCTATCTGCGACTTGACTTAAGGCAAACCCACGGATGATACGCGAGTTGCTCTCTTTCGTATCCGCGGACGTAAAAAGTTGCTCATATACGTGACTTGCTGTACTAGCAACCCGCGTATACTTTTCGTATCCGCGACTGTCCAGTTATGCAACCTACGGATGCCTTTTAAAAATATCAAAAAACATGCCTTTTGAATTTCGGTTAGTTTGGGTAGTTATGCAACTAACTTCTTCAGTTGTAACCACTTTGTCTTCGCTCCTAACTATTCCTTAACCATATAAATAGAGGTAGGGAGGTCCATGAGAGGAGACTTGAATTTTTGCACTGTTATGCTGGAGGATTTGGAGCTCTCTTTGCCTACACCTTTGCCCTAGAAGCATTCCCCTTGTGTTGCAAAGCTTGGAGGCTGAGTTCCTTGGAGAAGAGAAGCAACAGAACCAGATCAAGGTTTCGTGAGGTGTCGAACTTGAAGAGAAGGTATACTTGTACTTGTTTTCAAGATTAATAAAAATGTGATGTCCTTCTTCCCAAATCATTGTTCAATGTGTGATTGAATCTCTGTTTATGATCATATTATGATGTTAATTAGATTATTATTTCATATTTCTTTGATTATCATTTGTTTACATGTGGTCATGTTGGTTTGAGGAAGGTATAATTCGTTTTGCAGGTCTCTTGGAGCGAGAGGAGCAAGAAGAGGATTGAAGATAAATCTTGGACCAGCCTTCAGTTAATCAGGTGTGGACCATTCTAATCTCTGATCTTGCTTATATATGCTTGCTGAACATTATACATCCACCTTTCAACCCAGGTATGTTGATGGCCTCTTAAACCCTAGCCATGTGATACTTTCCTTTACAACATGAGTGAACCTCAGGATGAAGAGAAAAGAAAAGAAGCTGCACCTATGCAGGAAACACTAGAGTCAAGATATTTTAGATCTATTCTGGGAGTGACTTCAAGGCTGAGATCGGAGTTGCCTACCTATGATGGAAGTCTCATTGCGGAGCATCTCATTGACTGGATCAGTGAGCTGGATAAGTACTTTGAGTACGATGAGGTATAAGAAGACAAGATAGTTAGATTGGTTGTGATGAGGTTGAAAGGGCATGCATCCTTGTGGTGGGATAGTGTGCAAACAGAAAGAAGAAGGAAGAATAAACCCTTGATAAGAAGTTGGGATAGAATGGTAGCAAAGATGAGGCCTAAGTTCTTGCCCAAAGATTACCAGTTAATTATCTATAGACAGATGCAAAACCTTAGGCAAAGATTGTTAACAGTGAGAGAATACACTGAAGAGTTCGACAAAGTGAACATAAGGGCAGGATATGTGGAAGAGTCAACAGAGAAGGCTACTAGATATGTCAATGGTCTAAGGATGGATATCCAAGAAGAGATCAACATGGTATCACCTAGAACGATGGAGGAGGCGTATGAATGTGCCTTAAGGGTAGAAGAAAAGATAGCCTGGAAGCAAAGCTTCAATAGAGGTCAAGGTCCAACTAGAGGACGAGGACAAGTAGCTGGAAGAGGAATATTTGGAGCATAGAGAAAAGTGTCCAGTAACTCTAACCAGCAAGATCAGCATGGTAGAGGAGGTGACTCTAGCAGGAGAGGACCTTACCAAGGAGGTAGAGGTAGAGGAAGAGGCAGAGGAACTGTCTATAGGTGCTACAAATGCAACCAGTTGGGGAATAAGTCATTCGAATGTCCAGGAAAAGAAGACGTATGACAGAGAGGAGCCTATGTAGTGCAGAATGAGCAATAACAAGAACAGTCGACGGTAGAGGAAGTTTTGCTAGAGATAGGAGTGTCATTGATGATGAATAAATTCTTGTTGAATCCTGAGAAGGAGCAAGAAGAGCCTTCTCAAAGGAAATATTTATTCAAGACCATGTGTAAAGTCCAAGGGAAGTGCTGTAATATGGTGATTGAGAGTGGGAGTACTGACAATCTTGTTTCCACAGAGATGGTGGAGAAGATGAGTTTGAGGAGGACCAAGCATCTTGATCCATACAAAGTATCTTGGTTACACAAAGGACATCAAATCTTGGTAAGCGAGAAGTGTATAGTTGATTTCCAAATACGTCCATAAAAGGACAAGATTCTGTGTGATGTGATGCCCATGGATGTTTTCCATATACTGTTAGGTAGACCATGGCAATTTGATAAGAAAGTAACTCATGATGGTAAGAGTAACTGTCATAGTTTCAAGTAGAATGGGATAACACATGCACTACACCCTTTGCAAGAAGGTAGTACAGCAGGACAGTCAACACCTAAAGTTCTGATGTTGTCAGGAAAGGAATACTTGCAGCAGGTTGAGAAGGAAGAGTTGAACTATGCTGTGGTCTGTAAGCCAAGAGTGGTGATGATGAAGACCAGCATGGAATATCTACCTGAGGAGATTCATGAGATTCTGAGTGAGTTTAGTGACACTGTGGTGGATGATTTACCCAATGAATTACCACCAAGAAGGGATATAAGTCATGAAATTGATTTTATTCCAAGAGCCAATTTACCAAACAAGGCAACGTATAGGTTGACACCTCAAGAGAATGAAGAAGTGAGGAAACATGTCCAAGGATTGATGGACAAGTGGTTGGTTCAGAAGAGTCTGAGTCCATGCACAGTACTGACACCGAAGAAGGATGGTGAGTGGAGGATGTGTACCGACTCCAGAGCTATTAACAAGATAACTATCAGATATAGGTTTCCATTACCAAGGATGGATGGCATGATGGATTGTCTATGTGGGGCAACATGATTTTCAAAACTGGATTTGAAGAGTGGATATCATCAGATCAAAATCAGAGAGGGAGATGAGTGGAAGACAACCTTCAAGACAAATGATGGGTTGTATGAGTGGTTGGTCATGCCATTTGGATTGTCCAACACACGAAGTACTTTTATGAGATTGATGAATAAAGTCTTGAGAGATTTCAGCCCTTGATGACATTTTGGTGTTCAGCCAAACAGAAGAATAGCATCTAAGCATCTAAGATGTGTTTTAGAGAGGCTGCAACAGGAAAAGTTGATTATAAATGTGAAGAAGTGCACATTTATGAAGATAGAGCTCGCATATTTGGGTTTTGTTATCTCAAGAGAAGGGTTGAAGATGGATCCAAAGAAGGTGCAAGCAATCATTGATTGGCCTTCACCAAGGAACGTATTTCAGGTAAGAAGCTTTCATGGATTAACAAGTTTCTATAGGAAATTTATAAAGAACTTCAATGGTATTTATGCATATATCGTTGAGACAATTAATAAGGATAGATAGCCATTTCATTGGACAGCAGAGGCAGAAAAGAGTTTTCAGTTCCTGAAGAAGATCACTGAACAACCAGTATTGAAGTTACCAGAATTCAACCACCCTTTCCAAGTGAAGTGTGATGCTAGTGGAGTAGCAATCAGAGTTGTACTCAGTCAGGAGGACATGCCTACAATGTATTTCAGTGAGAAGATGAATGATGCCAAGTAAAAGTATTCATCTTATGACAATGCGTTTTATGCTATTGTTCAAGCAATGAATTTTTGGAGGCACTATTTGATGCCTAGAGAATTTGTGTTGTACTCTGACATGGCATGCATTGCAGTATATTATGCAACAACCTAAGTTGAACCCGAAACATGTCAAGTGGGTTAAGTTCTTACAGAGATTTACCTTTGTGTTGAAACACATTAGTGGACAGTCAAACAGAGTGGCTGATGCCTTAAGTAGGAGACTGTTGATTATGCAAGAAAATCAGATCCAAGTCTTGGGATTTGAGCATTTGAGAGATTTGTATGAAGCTGACATTGATTTTCAGGAAGCCATGGATGGAGTATACCCTACAAGATGGTTTACTCTTTAAAAATAGTAAACTATGTGTACCAAGGTGTTGTATGAGAGAGAACTTGATACAGGAGAAACATAATGGAGGTATGGTAGGTCACTTTGGAAGTGATAAAACCTTCGGACAGTTGGGTCATTTCTATTTTTGGCCAAGGATGAGGTCTAAAGTTGAGAAGTTTGTAAGCATATGTAGAGTATGCCAGCATGCTAAAGGGAAAATCCAGAACACATGACTGTATACACCCTTTCCTATTCCAACTAGGCGTTGGGATTCTATTAGTATGGATATCATTCCAGGTTTACCAAGAACTCAGAGGGGACATGATTCTATCTTTGTTGTTCTTGAAAGATTCACTAAAATGGCACATTTCATTCCATGCTATAAGACTAGTGATGCTACACACATTTCCAACTTGTTTTTCGATGAGGTTGTAAAATTACATGGTTTACCTAGAAGCATTGTATCAGACAGAGATGTGAAGTTCGTAGGTCATTTCTGGAGGACCTTGTGGAAGAAGCTGGGTATTAGACTGAACTTCAGTTCGGCATATCACCCACAGTCTGATGGACAAGCATATGTAGTTAATAGGAGTCACAGAAACATGTTGAGAAGTCTGATTGGGGAGAGCCCTAAGTAGTGGGACAAAGTGTTAGCTCAAGCTGAGTTTTCCTATAATGATTCACCAAACAGAAGCACATGGATGAGTCTGTTTCAAATTCTGTATGGAATGCATCCAAGAGGAGTGTGTGAACTTCATGACTTAGGTCAATTGGAGAAAAGGAGTGTTGATGGAGAGGAGTTTGCAAAGATGATCAGTGAGCTACAGGGGCAAGTGAAATCAAGGTTACAATAGAGTAACACCAGTTACAAGGCCAGAGCAGATTCCAAAAGAAGAGAGAATAACTATGAAGTAGGAGATTTGGTCTTAGCATATCTAAAGAGAGACATATTTCCAAAAGGGGAGTATAACACGCTGAAGATGAAGAATAATGGACCCTGCAGAATACTCATAAAATTTTCAGCAAATTCTTATGAGTTAGAGATGCCTATTGGAGTGGATATTTCACCAATATTTAATGTAGCCGATCTATATCCTTATGTAATAGATGAAATTGGAACCTTTGTAGAACGTGAAGATCCTACTGAAGACTTACAATGGGTGGGGCAGATGCCTGTGGCACAACCATTGGAAGTTGATGCCATTCTAGACACTAAAGTGGTAAAGTGTACAAGGAAGAGGGACTATCTGGAGTATTTGGTCAAGTGGAAGAAGCGACCAACAGAGGACTCTACTTGGATGAGTGCTGCAGAGTTAGAAGCCAAGGGTTTCGTTGTAGCTGATCTAATGAACATGGGTTCATAATTTTTCTACCTTGCGAGTCTGATGTAGGAGCATCATGGCATGCTAGCAATGTGATGAGTTGGTCACATGTTGTGGCATATATTTTTATTTATCTATTTTGCTGAGTCGTTGTCTGTTAGTACTTGTAGGAGCGGTTGCGTATCATGACTCCCTGCGTGGAGATGAAACCGCAGGCTTATTGGATTTTGACAAGGACGTTTTCATCATGCTTGGAAGTTGTTTGTTTTCCGTTGCAAAACCACTAAGTTGAGGCGGTCGTAGATGAGATTAAATAGACAGTTCAGAGAAGGGAGAAGGGTTCTGCTCTTCAACATTAGAATTTCGAATTTGCAGAGTAAAGGACAGACGTATGTTTGGTTCTACTTGTAAATATTTTGAGAGAGAATGAAGAATAGATCTGAACTGTGTGTTTGTGTGTTTAGTTAATAGAATATTTAGCTATGTGTTTGCAGTGTTGTTAGCTTATATGCATTCACTGATTTAGCTGCGTATTCGTGAAGAGACGACTTCGGCGATTTTCTGAACATCTGTCTGATTTTATGAATTTCCTGATTCAAGTGTTAAATTGTTGCTTGAAGAGTTGAAATAAAGTGTATATGTATGCATAGAAGGGTTAGACTAGAAGAATCGGGAGGATTGAAGGCTGGATTGATCGATTCCATGATTAATCGGCGTCATACTTAGGTTTTTGCGATTAACTAGTTTTGCAGAGAACAGACGGTGGAGATCGATTCTGCAGGATAAGATCAGACGGTTGAAAATGTTGCAAAGCAAAAGTTGCGGGGAGGAGATTTCAAAAAGTTAGTTGACCATCCTGCAACCCGCATCCCGCAACGCAATTTTCGGGAAGGCCGTTTCAGAACGAAAGTTGCAAGGGAGTAACTTTGGGAAGTTGGCATCCTGCATCCTGCATCCTGCAACCCGATTGCAGGAAGGCTGTTACAGAAAGAAAGTTGCGAAGTGCAACATTGGGTGTTCAAGATCTCGCATCTCGCAACCCGATTGCAGAAACTCTGTTGTGGAAACAGAGTTGTGAGAAGGCGATTGCGGAGGCAAAATTATGGGAGGCAATATTTGGAGTAGAATTTAGCAGTTAAGCTAAATTTGACAGTCCTTCTAAGTGTAGGAGCAACTAGATCCTGGAAATGCTGGTTGGGGTTGTTGTGATCGACGCACCTGCACCAATTTTGGTATCACAGCCAGAAGATATTTCCTATTGAGGAATTCCACATTTGAGATTGTGGGTAGAATTTCTGAAGGAGCAAGGAGAAACTTGTGAAAGAGAGAAGCGTAGCCGTAGAAGCCTATAGAGAGCAAAGAAGAGTGTTCACGAGGTTTTGGATAAAGGAACAACATTTCTGAAAGACCAAGGGTCGAGAAGAGGCTTGGTGAGGTAAGTTGTAACAGTGTCAAAAGAACTATTATTGCAGAGGCTTAGTGTGAAAAGATGGCTGCACGCATTGGAAGAGTAGGAGGTTGTTCTAGAGGTCGACTAGGAGGGAACACAGAAGTTCTAGAGGAAATGAGGGAGTTAAGGGCACGTCTAGAAGCCATGGAAATAGACAGGCGAAGAGACCTAGAAGCAGGGGATGTGAGTGAACCTGAGGATGAAGAGAAAAGAGAAGCTGCACCTATGCAGGAAACACTAGAGTTAATATATTTTAGATCTATTTTGGGAGCGACTTCAAGGCCAAGACCAGAGTTTCCTATTTTATGATGGAAGTCTCGTCGCGGAGGATCTCATTGACTGGATCAGTGAGCTGGATAAGTACTTTGAGTACGATGAGGTAGAAGAAGAAAAAATAGTCAGACTGGTTGTGACGAGGTTGACAAGGCATGCATCCTTGGGGTGGGATAGTGTGCAAACATAAAGAAGAAGGAAGAATACACCCTTGATAAGAAGCTGGGATAGCATGGTAGCAAAGATGAGGCCTAAGTTCTTGCCCAAATATTACGATTTAATTATGTATAGATAGATGCAGAACCTTAGGCAAATATTGTTAACAGTGAGAGAATACACTGAAGAGTTCTACAAAGTGAACATAAGGGCAGGATATATGGAAGAGTCAACAGAGAAGGCTGCTAGATATGTCAATGATCTAAGGATGGATATCCAAGAAGAGATAAGAATGATATCACCTAGAACAATGGAGGAGGCGTATGAATGTGCCTTAAGGGTAGAAGAAAAGATAGCCCGGAAGCAGAGCTTCAATAGAGGTCAAGGTCCAACCAGAGGATGAGGACAAGTAGCTGGAAGATGAATATTTGGAGCACAGAGAAAAGTGTCTAGTAACTCTAACCAGCAAGATCAACATGGTGGAGGAGGTGACTCTAGTAGGAGAGGACCTTACCAAGGAGGTAGAGGTAGAGGAAGAGGCATAGGAACTGTCTATAGGTGCTACAAATACAACCAGTTGGGGCATAAGTCATTTGAATGTCCAAGAAAAGAAGACGGATGATAGAGAGGAGCCTATGTAGTGCAGAATGAGCAATAGCAAGAACAGTCGACGGTAGAGGAAGTTTTACTAGAGATAGGAGAGTCATTGATGATGAATAAAGTATTGTTGAAGCCTGGGAAAGAGCAAGCAGAGCCTGCTCAAAAGAAATCTTTATTCATGACCATGTGTAAAGTCCACGGGAAGTGTTGTAAGATGGTGAGTGACAGTGGGAGTACTGACAATCTTGTTTCCACAGAGATGGTGGAGAAGATGAGTTTGAGGAGGACCAAGCATCTTGTTCCATACAAAGTATCTTGGTTACACAAAGGACATCAAATCTTGGTAAGCGAGAAGTGTATAGTTGATTTCCAAATAGGTCCATATAAGGACAAGATTCTGTGTGATGTGATGCCCATGGATGTTTTCCATATGCTATTAGGCAGACTGTGACAATTTGATAAGAAAGTAACTGATGATGGTAAGAGTATCTGTCATTGTTTCAAGCAAAATGGGATAACACATGTACTACATGCTTTACAAGAAGGTAGTACAGCAGGATAGTCAGCACCTAAAGTTCTGATGTTGTCAGGAAAGGAATACTTGCAGCAGGTTGAGAAGGAAGAGTTGAACTATGCTGTGGTATGTAAGCTAAGAGTGGTGATGATGAAGACCAGTGTGGCAGATCTACCTGAGGAGATTCATGAGATGTTGAGTGAGTTTAGTGACACTGTGGTGGATGATTTACCCAATGAGTTACCACCAAGAAGGGATATAAGTCATCAAATTGATTTTATTCCAGGAGCCAGTTTACCAAACAAGGTAGCATATAGGTTGACACCTCAAGAGAATGAAGAAGTGAGAAAACAGGTCCAAGGATTGATGGACAAGGGGTTGGTTCAGAAGAGTCTGAGTCCATGCATAGTACCAGCAGTACTAACACCGAAGAAGGATGGTGAGTGGAGGATGTGTACCGACTCTAGAGCTATTAACAAGATCACTATCAAATATAGTTTTCCATTACCAAGGATGGATTACAAGATGGATTATCTAAGTGGGGCAACATGCTTTTCAAAACTAGATTTGAAGAGTGGATATCATCAAACCAAAATCAGAGAGGGAGCTGAGTGGAAGACAACCTTCAAGACAAATGATGGGTTGTATGAGTGGTTGGTCATGCCACACTACTACATTTCGACCAAAAATCCGACGGCCGTCATGTCGGATTTTCGACACTTTTCTGTCGCATGTATGACACTTTGATTTTTTTTAAGCGTTGGAAACTTGTCGTCGGTTAGCCGACACTTAAATAACCGTCGCTTAAGCGACACCTATGTAACCGTCGCTTAAATGTAAAGTGTCGCTTAAGAGACAGAATATTTTCGACAGTAGATTTTTTTTTTTTTTTAAATAGCCTTCATAACCGTCGCTTAAGCGACGAATATCAACGTAAGGCGTTGGATATGCGACACCTACAACCATCGGATAAGCGACGGAGATCCAAAAAAGGCGTCGAAAAAGCGACGGAGATCCAGAAAAGGCGTCGGATATGCGACACCTACAACCGTCGGATAAGCGACGGAGATCCAAAAAAGGCGTCGGAAAAGCGACGGAGATCCAGAAAAGGCGTCGGATAAGAGACAGAGTAAACCGTCGCTTAAGCGACGACTGTGGAAATTTAAAAAAAAAAAAATCTCGAAATTGTGTGGGTGTTTCTCAATTTGATCTCTTTCGATCTTCTCTCCAAGACAACCCATAAGACATTGTGGAGTACTACCGCAACAAGTTATGAGGTGTCATGCTGGTTTCTTCATAAAACTTCTTGCTATCTCTACTTCCCTGAAGTGAGAAAGATTCATGATCGAAACTTTCAAGAAC
>LPNX010950686.1:17531-37838 GCA_001517045.1 Pseudotsuga menziesii | reverse complement strand
CATCGACAACCCCTGCATTTGCATCTATGAATATATGCCCTTGTTCATGTGGTAAGACACATCGCCGTAAGATATCATCTGGTCCTAGTTTATAGAGTTTTCTAATGATATGTTGGAAATCCACCTTAACAACCAACTTCTTATTCTGACTTGTAGAAATTTCTTCTGGTGTTGCTTTTATTTCCAAGTACTGAGCCATTTGGTCATAGTAATCATCAACCATGTCGATTCCAAATAGTTGAACATCTGGAAACCCATATCCAATGTTTGTTGGTTCCTCACATGTCTCAATTTAGGATAAATGATTTGGGCCAGCATTCAAGTGACCCGACTTCTTAATTATCTCAAAATTAAAATCCTAAAATAGAAGTAGCGAGTGACATATATTCCCCCTAACACATGCTTATCGACCAGATATTTCAAACCAGAATGATCTATGAACATTTTGAAATGAGTGCCCAATAGGTAATGGTGAAATATTTGTTGCGCATATGTGCATATTATTTTATTATTTTAACTATTATTTTATTATTTTCCTTAGGAGGCCCATTTTAGACCCCAAAATTCCTCTAATCCAAATCCTAGTCATCGCAGTTGGCATTACATACCTTTGTAAGTCCATGCTCCAACACCTTGTTGAATGCATCCACTCTCCCATTTTCTTGTGGATGATACATGGTACTCTTCTTATATTGTATCTAAAGCTCCTTTTTCAATGCACTGATTTTGTGATTGATGAAGTGACTCCCATAGTCACTCATCAATATCCTTGGGAACCCAAACTGAGTGACAATGTTGTCAACCAAAAACCTCAATGCTTTTGCAATGGTGCAATATACAATAGGTGTGCCCTCTACCCATCTTTTCAAATATTTTTTCACTCTAATTATGTACCGTGCACCCATTCTATTTCCAGGTGGGTTGATTGGTCCGACAAATTCCACACCCCATTTATCGAATGTTAGCAGCATCACTTGAGGTACCAATGACATCTCATCCCTCCTTGATGGTTTTATCGTTCTTTCTTAGACATCGCAAGTCCATAGATAATGTTTCACATCATTATGGATAGTGGGCCACCATTGACCTACACAAAGCACCTTCTTGGAAATAGTGTGACCTCCATAGTGTCCACCGACAACCCCTGCATTTGCATCTATGAATATATGCCCTTGTTCATGTGGTAAGACACATCGCCATAAAATATCATCTCGTCCTAGGTTATAGAGTTTTCCAATGATATGTTGGAAATCCGCCTTAACAATCAACTTCTTATTCTGACTTGTAGAAATTTCTTCTGGTGTTGCTCTCATTTCCATGTACTAAGCCGTTTGGTCATAGTAATCATCAACCATGTCGATTCTGAATAGTTGAACATCTGGAAACCCATATCCAATGTTTGTTGGTTCCTCACATGTCTCAATTTAGGATAAATGATTTGGGCCGGCATTCAAGTGACCCGACTTCTTAATTATCTCAAAATTAAAATCCTAAAATAGAAGTAGCGAGCAACATATATTCCCCCCAACACATGCTTATCGACGAGATATTTCAAACCAGAATGATCCATGAACATTTTGAAATGAGTTCCCAATAGGTAATGGTGAAATATTTGTTACGCATATTCGAGGAAATTTCAACTCAAAATGGGCCTCATAAAAAAATTAACAAAATAATAGTTAAAATAATAAAATAATATTTATTAATTTTGGAGGAAGAGAAGAAAAAAACTACTTTTTTGTTTGTATTTTCGACATATCTCCCTGTGTTTTTACTCAAATTTCAATAGGGAGAGCTCATTGGATGCGAAATTAAATTCTGAATCCAATGAGTACCCACTCGACATACTTTTTATGGACCTCACTACCCCAAAAATAAGAAATACCTAAAAAAATGTGATGATGACATCATCATCACGTTTTTTCAGGTATTTCTTGTTTTTGGGGTAGCGGAGTCCATCAAAAGTATTTCGAGTGGGTAATCATTGGATGTGGAATTTAATTTATGCATCCAACGAGCTCTCTTGATCAAAATTTGAGTAAGAACACGAGGAGATATGTCGAAATTACAAACAAAAAAAGTACTTTTTTTATGATACCTATCCCCAAATTTATATTAAAAAAGTGTTTAAGACCTATACGGTATTTCAAATTTAAAGAAATTTCATTGGCTAACACATGATGACATGGAATTTGAGTTAAAGTTAAAAGGCCCATTTTCAGTTGAAATTTCCTCTAATGGGCCATAGCCATACCTTCCCTCTCTATGGTAGTATACTTTTTCTCTACGAATGACAGCTTCAGACTAGCAAAATAAATTCGGTGATCAAGATATTCTTCTCTCGGTTGTACCAGCACCACACCCAACACAACTAATGATGCACCCACGTGGACATGGAGCACCTTATTCCAATCAGGAAAAAATAGTATTGGTGCGGAGTCCATCTTAGCCTTCAGCATCTCAATACTGTCCTGACATTCCTTCATACAAACACCACATCCTTCTAGAGAAATGTATCCGTAGGAGTTGTGATCACAGTATAACCATAGATGAACTTCCGGTAGTATCCTATGTGCCCCAGTGTCTCTCTTAGTTGCTTCACATTTGTAGGTGGTGGAAAATAAAAATCAACACATTATTTGCAGGGTCAACCAATAGTCCTTTATTGAAAACAACATGTCCCAACAAAATCCCAAATAGTGCACATAAAATACACTTCTTTGATTTCAGTGCAATCTGATGCTATCGACATCCCTCTTGAATTAGTCCCATGTTTTCCAGATGCTCCTTGATCAATCCATAAACTATCCAATCATCCATATAAACTTGCAAAAACTTCTAATAAAATCCTTGGATGCGGTGACAACAACCTGGGAAAATGTCACAAGCACATTCTTCAACCCAAATGGTATGACAATGTATAGAAGACAACTCCATTTAGTAACAAATGTTGTTTTGTGGTGATCCTCTTTTGCAATATTGATCCGGTGATAGCCAGAAAAGACGTCTATGAAGGAATATTTTTTTTTATTTCTCACTCCTTCTAGCACCTCATCAGTGAATGGTGTCAAAAATGGATCATGTGCACATGCATCATTCAATTTTCTAGGGTCGACACAAATCTGAACCTCACCTATCTTCTTATCTTGGACCACCATAAGACTAATCCATCCTCGTTCTTCAAATGTCTTAATTATTCTAGCCTCTAGCATTCTGTCAAGATTATCTTTGACCATATCCTTGTATCATGAATTTATGTGATACGACCTATGGCTTACTAGTTTCGCATTTGGTTTCAACAGGATCTTCATTTCCCTTAAATATCCCAATTTTCCCTTCATCTCAGAAAACATGGTAGGAAACAAATATTGAAATTCATGCAAAATATCTGTGATATTTTCCATGGTCTCTTAATTCCATTAGTCCCCAAAATTCATAAACTTTGGGTTCTCCTTCGTCCCAGAGTTGATCTTCCTAATTTTCAATGGCTGATGCATTGGATCCGTTGATATGTCAGGTGCTACGAAATCCTGACTCCCTTCTGTTTCTGGAATAATGATGTTTTATGGATCATCACCATCCTTGGGTCCTCTAGTTACATTATAGCATTCCATCATCGACTGCATTTGACCATGCAAATTTGTATCTACGAGGTATGCAACTGGTACTACCTTCATAACAACGTCGCGGATGAGCTACAATGCGCTATGAATATCTAGATTGGTCCATGAAAGTGAAGGTGTGAGTGAAGCAAACTATCAAATCTTCCCAAGTGGTAGTTTCTCTAAGCAACTTGACTGATATATACCATGATCACAACATCTCATCCAATGTATGGATAAATGCATGGACCCACTCATCCTTTTTGTCACGATTCCCACAAGGTCTCACACTCCATCAAATGATCACCAGGGTTGTTCCTTCCATCGTACCTTCCAGTGTAGTAGACTTCTGCATCTCCAAAGAAAACTATCATCAATCTTTGACACTCCGACTAGCCATTGATTGACTTCTTATGGGTTGCCCACCAACGAGCTAGAGTAGCATGCAACACTTCATCCAACACCAACAATCATTGTGGTTCTTACACCTTATCTTCAAATTCCAATAGGAATTCAGACAAATCAGGAATTCCTTCATATACTAGTAGTTCGACAGTCTCAGCCACGACTTGGCACAACGACTGTGTATTTAGACCACATTTCCTTAGCGATACCTCATGCATGTGATTCTGCCAATTCTCTGATGCATTGTTAGAGTTAGAAGACGTAGATTTGGAGCTGCCCCAACCAAGCTCACCATCAAATTTTGGATGGATTTAATCTTCTAATATATTATATGCATGATCCCATTCTTTTACAACTTCATACCTCACTAGATAACCATACATTCGCCTTTCAATTTGATCCATTGGAGCTATGATTATGATGTATTCATTTTCAAAGGTGATTATGTGCTTCTTAAAATTAATCACTGCCAAGGTTTCATTGGCCCATACAATCCCCAACAGGACGGGATATGAGACTCTACCATCAATAACATCGATAACATCAAAATCAACATCATTATTCATCCCTTCAACTTCCATGACAAGACGTGGAACTCTCCTAATCAATGTGACTCTTTCCTGTTTAGCTAGTCGCAGTTGTATAGGGGACCAAACCAACTATGGGCTCCCCATATTCTTCCATTTATGACTTGTTAGAATATTAACATATGAACCTAGATACTGAATGAATGAATCTACCTTGTAGTCTCCAATCTGAATATTCATGCACATATATTTTCCTATCTTTTTTTTATGTAAAGAGTTCATCATGGACTTTTTCTATCCCTCATTGGGTCTATGCAATAGACTCTGAATATCGACAAGAGAATCAAGATCTTTAGCCAGTGACATACAACATTTGAAGAATTATGCAAGTTACCATGTCGTCGCGATGGTCTTGCTGTCGAAGTGGAATCAAAAGCAGTGGGAATTTCATAAACAAGTAACTTAATAGGATTTCTTTCAATCGCATCATGTGCTTCAAATAATATGTCTATTTCAGTGTCGATACCAAACTGTACCTTCTCCTTCCCGCCATCTGAATTTGTGGATGCGGGCCATCTTCTCCTTTTGTCGCACCTACATGAGTAATAAAAACAACATCATTATCTTGTGTTCTTGGTTCTTCTAAAATCATTGCAATAGTTGGTCCTTGATTTTGTTTAAGTGGTGCACTCATAGGTTGTTTTGCATTCTTATTTGTGTCCTAGTTCTGATTTTGAAGCCGATTCTGGTTCTGCATGTAATTCTGATTCTAGTTCTACAACTACAAAATATTTACTTCTTGCCACTTTGCGATCAGTTGTGGACATTTATCAATAGTGTGATCGAGAAAAATACAATACATACATTCTACTTGCAATTGCAGGAAATATCTCTGATAATGTCCCAACATTCTACAATTATAACATTGCAGTGGTCCACAACCTCATCCTCCTCGTCGACCAAAGCCTCCATCTCATCTTCCTCTGAGTCCTCCTTGCTATTGATACTATGGTTGATTGAATTGTTCTTGTGGGGGACTCGATTGGTGCTGAACATACTGCTCTGAATTAACATGCTGTGGCTATCGCAGATCCATATGCATATGATTATACAGTGGTTACAGTACAAGCTGCGGTTGTAATTATGGTCGTGCTACAAATTGCATCTATTGTACAAACTACGGTTGAGGTGGTAGCTATATGACCTGGGGTTGAGTTGTCTATTGTATTTTTCGATGTTATTCTTCCCTTACATAGTAGATGTCCATTGTTCTTTATTGGAGTAGATAATATGCACGGCAATCCTTATCTTCATGCCCAACAAACTGACCAAATATACAGTATAAATTCATGGGCTTCATGACCATCTTCTACACATATCCACAATATTCATGTCGATGCCCATAAACTTGACAAATACAACACCATGGCATACCTTCACAAATCAATGGGTTTGGCTCTCCCAATAATAGGTAGTTTTGGAAATATGAGCAACTATCCTTAGTATGTTCATATGCGTGACATTGAGTACACCACACTTTCTCACGATGCTCTTTTCCTTTATTTATATCTCACAAATGGAGTGTCAAGTTCGTGAGCTGTGTCTAGATATGAGTCATGCCAACTATATTCTCACCAACAGGTGAATCCTCCAACGTCATTGCAATCTCCAGACCCTCGCTCTGTGTCGCAATCTTTTGTGGCATCAACGAAATTTTGATGTGAGATAGTAACACAATGATGAACCATTCCTTATGTTGAGTATCACTCATCTCAAATATCACTCTTACCATTATCATATTAAACCTTTGATCAGAATCCCAAAGAGTTTCATTTGGATACTTCTTAATCTCCTTTAGTTCAGCAATGTATTGTGCCTCAGATTTTGGTTTTATGAATTCTTCAATCAGTCCTTTCATAACTTCAGCCATTGTTTTCTCCAGATCCCTTGTATGAATTTGTACAAAGTTCATGAACTAATTCAATGCGCAACCACGAAGGGCCATCAACAATTGACCTTTCTTGAACTCATCATCCATAGTTTATTTAACAGTCCACACGACTTCACACAAGAACCAATATTGCTCAGGATCCTCAGTCTCATTTCCATGGAATAGGGGTAACTTCGAAGTATCGTCTACCATTCTACGCCTTCTTCTTATAGTCATCGATTCGCTACTATTAGAATGTTGTTGAAATGCTAGAAATGGTGGTGTTGAACTTGTTTTTCTTCCTTAGTACGGCGCAGTGCATGGAGGTGTGGATACAATGTCGCTCTCGGTCGGCCTTTCCTCGGGTTCAAGCATAGCCTGGTCATATCCTTCATCATTGTAGGGTCTCTTTGTTCTCTGTGGTCTTCCTTCGCGACCTTGTGTCTCAGATGTAGCAGGAATCTCTCATGTCATCTTCCTCTTCTCTTTTTGAAACCTTGCTCCTCCTCTCATAAGACCACTTCCTTCCTCGACTTCCCTCATAGTCCCTTCATAACTTCCATCCATATACCCTGTATCATTCCATCTAACCCTCATCTCCACGACACCTGCAACCTCTACACACCAGAGTTATAGTACTCGAGGTGCATCTTCAATATTTCGTTATCACAAATGAACATTGTAATGGACAATTGCAAAGACAATGGGAACCTACCTCTTGGTCCGTTGAAAAATTACCTTTATGCTTTGCTATAGGATTTAGTTGTGTCGACCATGAACTTAGTGATATAGCCCTCTAATATACTATCAATCCAGAATTCAATAGCTCGTGATTCTCTATTGTCTACCTCCAACAAGTTCTGAATCAATTTTGGGGTCCACGACATTGTCTCACCTCCTTGGAAATGTTTCTTGGGATAGGTCAATCACGTCAGCCACTCATTTAGAATGATCAGAAATTCAGAGAAAAAGTACTCATGTGGACCATCGTGCATATACTCTTCCAACCACCTATCTGTCATTAGTCCAGGATTCTTTTTTTCTTTCTCAACAAACTCATGTATGTTTTGGTCAAACAAATCTTGGATTCTAGTCTTTTCAGATGCCACAACATGTCCTCCCTCCTCTTTTCACTAAGGTCCTGAAAGCAGAACCATTTCTTTACAGAAAACCAGTCGACAGGGGTCCTCGCTCGGTCGACAGCCTAACCACCGTGATCTCCCTTAGCACCATCCCACACAAGTTTGACCCCATCCAGCAACACCTATAGAGAAGATGAAGTCTCACCCAAGATGTTCGAGGGAGAGCTAACAGAACCAAGTTTCCACAGTATGAAGGAGGACCATGTGTCTCTTTATTAAATTAGCACAACATTATTCAATATATCTAATCATTTCAAGTTATGCATTAACAAAATCATACCAGCATTCAATAGATCGCATTAACATAATGAAATCATGAAAAAACATTGATGCGCAAATAGATCTAACAATATAACATCATTTAAAGTAGGGAAACATCACATCATTCACATATCCATATCGCACATACACATTGCATTCATATTTGCATCGCAGAAAATAGGAAAAGACACAATGATTTTACTCAACCTCTCTCATGTCATATTAGCCTTCTCAACAAAATAGAGATTCTCCAAAACAACTCTTCAGCTCACATACAAACATCAAACTCAGATGTAGGTGCAAGAAACCAACTGAAGAAATGTCTCCAAGTAGTGCCTAAGAAGATTTAACACTTGCAATTCTACATTAATTATATGCTTGCACCTTTACAATGATCGTCCACTTAACCAACTTCCTAACTACTTCACAACTGAAACTACAAAATAATGACCAAAATCCACATAATGCAATCCAAAACTACAAAATATGACCAAAAATACATAAAATATTATAATTTCGTCTTGTGTGCCGATTTCCACCTCATGTAGCATGTTTCACCTTGTGCAGCATCAACGATGATGTGTAGCTAACTTAGCCCCAAAACCTCCTGCCAACAACAAACCTCAAATCAGGGCCAAAAGATTTGCTTCTTGAGGGTTGTTACACTCTTTTGATAGCCAAGGTGTCCTACATAAGGCGGTTTGGGAATCTCATTTATAGTTAACAATTGTAAACCTATAGCATCATGCATGTATAATAACATTAAAAATAGCGAGAAGGTTCTTAAACAACTAAATACGTTTTGGAATTTTTAGATCAATAGTCAATATTTTCCCCGAAGAAATGTTTTTCCACATCTCCCCTTCATTACATACAAGCATGTAGTTCACATGAGTGGTCAACCATGAGGAAATTTCCATCATAATTTTTCAGATCTATTGCATATATCAGTTAAATTTCCCAAGCATAAGGTCCTTGTCCTTTGTTTTTCTCCTGTAGACCAAAATACCTAGTTTTTGTAGTCTCTTACCTAACATGTTTCCTACATTAAACAATCAATATGAGGGATAATAAAATCATGCGATGCATTTACCATTATGTTTCCTACAAGGCTTAGATTTCACAATCATGGGGCCAATCCTCATATTATTTGGCTCTCAAAAGGGGAGGCTCTTACCCCTATTACTTACATTTGTCTTCACACATAACATGTCATCATAGCACAATTCTAGAATAACAAAATTTCAAAACCGAAATTTACAACTATGTGACGTTCATAATTAACTTTCACCGTCCTGAGATCCTTCTCATAACATTTGGCCTTTGTGCATGGTATATTTTGTATTTATTTTATGGGACATACCCATACTACCTGTAATATGCACTTCCAATCCTCCAAGCAATTGTGAGGATCCTTTCATACCATACTTTTATCGTAGGAATTATAGTGATCCTCGAAATTGCAGTACGCACTACTATACAAAATCGCTAGGAATTTTCACCTTATTTATCCAAATAAAGTATATTTCCAATACTCATGATTTCACAATCATGATCCATGCGATTTTATACTCTCAACAGAGAATTCAATCAAACATGACTATCTTTCTCCCTGTAATTATTTTCCTTGTATTTATAGTTGTTCATGAAATGATCTCAAAACTGCCAATAACTCTATCATTTTAGCTATTAAAGAATTTTCCATGCACTAGCTATATCACAACCATGTAGTTACAAAATGCATTGTGTATGTACCCACACATACCTTGGCCTCAAAGTTCAAATTGCTCCTTGGATGACACTTGATGAATCCTTTTTTCAAAAGTTCTTTCATGAGTATATATATACATCAGGTTCATCTCCTCATGGAACTATACGTTCAACTGTAGGGCTCCTCAACATGTAAAAATATACTCAACTGATAATGTTAACACTCCATTGCAACAGTCAATTTATGGGCTTGACAGAGTTCGAGGAGGGTTCTGCTCATTTGAACATTAGGTGAACACCCTTAAGGTTATCAGAGGCACATTTTCCATGTTTTAAGACTATCGGATGATGAAGAGAGGTCAATCTACGGTGGTAAACTCTTCCTGAGGTGAATCCTTGTGACAACATGGATGATAGAGATAAGTGTCATAGACAAATGATTTAGGATCACAAGGAAGGAGAGCGACGATAGATCATGGTTTTGGCCCAAGACATGGGAGAACAGTCAAATTTGGGCTTTCACAGAGTCCGTTAAACCAGGAAAACAAATGAAAGGCTGAGATCAAGGTGAAGCATGATCAACGACCTAAAATAGTTTTGTTGAGAAAACATGCTCGATGGAAGGATCTTTCCCAAATTGTGAAGCAGTTAAAGGTCGAAAGCATCTGACGTTGGAGATGAGATCAGACGTAGATCTACGGTCCCAGCCATTTTCGCAAACCAAACTTGTGCGCATAAAAGTCGCAATTTCAAATCGTGAAAATTGGTATCGGCTGTGAATATCAAGGGTCATGAAAAATATGGGAATAGGTCTACGGTCGAGGTTCTTTTCATGATCCGAACTAGCACAGACAATGTCATGGTCTCGAATCACAAATAGGTTGTAGGACCCACTCCGATCGACGGTTGCATGGACAGATCGATCTCGATCGATGGGTAAGAACACACCATGATCTAAAGTAGCCCATTGTATCAAGAAAGGAGAAATTGGTGGCCGGAGTAAAGAAACGTGGATAGTGGATGTGAAAGGTTTCCCCAAATTGGAGGGTCGAGGAGGCCTCAAGGCTACAGGTGTCACATCTAGTGTGGAGATGATAGGGGAAGGGACCTTCATAGGTGTAATCTTCCTCCCGACAGATTGGTCAATTCCCCGATGCCATTTGTAGCATGCGCACAAGTGAAATCATCCCTGTGGCAGGGTCGTATTACAAAAAGACATGTGGCTTCTGTGTGATTTGGCCTGTGGAAGTAAGGAAAGTAGCCGACAAATCCACTACTCACATGGGGCAAGGCCAGCACAAAGGAGGAGACCATTCCATTTCCTACATCATAAGAGCAAGGAAGCGTGGGACCCTCCACTTCATGAGCTTTGCAGCATGGATAAAATACACAAGGTCATGTCTAAAAACACTTCCCGCAACAAACGGGAAGGTGCTGCAGGCGATGAAGTGACGTGACTAGATCCCCAGCAGGTAAAGGATCACTCTTCTCACACCCTCACACATGGTAATACCAAAAAACATCGATGAGAGAATGTGTGGGAATGTTGACCAGTCATTGCAAAGGTCAGTCTCAAAAACTTATATATATTTCCTTTGAAATGTCAGGGATGGGCTAACATATCTCCAGAGCCCAAGTTCTTGTTTCGTCACGAGTCTATACAAGTTTGAAGGGTTTGGAGATTGTGATCTAGTTCGAAAATCTTGTTTTCCTAGGTCTTCTGATGATTGGTGAGGAAATTTACACATTCACCCGTCACCTTGGTGTTCCCTTCCAAGGATGACACCAGTCATCGGGGCCCAAACATGAATAATTTTGAGAGATACACCTACATTAAGATACCTACACCTCCAGAGATGCATTTCCTAGACACTCACTCCCCGTTGGTTAATTTTCATGGACCCCTAATACCATTGCTGCCCCAAAATCCTCCATGGTTGGAGACAATCCCAGACTGCTCTCTGCAGGAGAATTTGTTTGGCTAGGAGCATCAGGGGTCTAATACCTGCACAGCCCAGTTTTTTCATTCTAGTTTCCAAGGGTGATGGGGCTGGTGGAGGCATGTAACACTTTATTTATTGTGAAAGATCCCATCTCACTGGGGATGAGGAGTACAAGAATGACAAGCCACCAAAAAGGATTTCCTCAGCTAGAAGCAATGCGGCCCTTCTTCCAGACCCCATGCCCAATAATGTTACCCAGAGAATAAGGAGGTGGCGGATGAGGTTGAGTAGGGGAAAGTTGCAAACTTCTCTGCCAGTGTGTGCCCATGTAGAAATCCACATTTATACATGGCGAAAACACACACTTAGGACAGATAAAGGGCATTATGTTGACTCATCAGGACGGCTAAAGGGTCCAAGACCCAGTAGATGGTGACTCACCTAAGAGCAAGCGAAAAGGGCATCATACTTAGAATGCATAACAGTAGCTGAGCACGTTAAGCTGTCACTCAGGAATTACCACGTGCTACAGCTCCATAATGTTTATTCATATTTGTAAATCATGGCAATAGTTCCACTCTCTAGACTATTAATGTATGATTATGACTCGAAACAGTTTTTAGGTTTGTTTCAGAGAGTAATCTCAGCACTGAAGTAGTATAAATGCACTCCTAATAGGGGGAGAAAGGAGTGATTTGGTGGGTTGGGAAACCTTCAAGGGATGAGGATATCCATTGTAAATAAGATCTGATACCCATGTTATGAATAAAATTGCAGAGGAAGGATTGTTTTTCAAGACAAAGATTCTTGTGTTGTTGCTTCTATCAATATGTATTTTCTTTACGTGAAATGTTCATCCTGATTTCATTCCAGTTTGTTAATTTCTTTCATGTCTAAACTGAGTGTATGATAGTTTGGAATTCATACATGCTATTCTTCTCCTGTTGTTTCAAATATTCATTAAGTTTTCTTCTAAAGTTACGTAGAATTCATCTTGTTGGTGCTCTGTGTGATGGGTTGTTCCCTCTCATCTACTAATCACCTGCTAAATATCTCCTGATTGCAATATCAACGAATACCTTTCCTTTGTTTGTAAACCCACACCATTCTTTTCCTCCTACAAATGTTCCTTACCCATGCCTTTGACTCCATTGCCACTGGTCCCTTAACCTGATAGTCCCACTTGCATCTGACATTAACGCACTTTGTTCCCTTCAGGAGTCTAGCATCCTAACTTCTCTTGATCGAATATCCTACATGAAGTAAACCTGAAAACAAGTGAGATATCCCTCTCTAATTGCACAGGGTCGGAGGCATAGTCTAAATCGGTTCTGTTGCGGCCCAGGAGAAAGCCCTTTTTCCGCCCAACTTATGGGAACGATACTAGCGCTAACAGATACTACAGAATTTAACACCTCCATTGGCTACTCAATGGAAGTTATGTTCCAGAGCCTAACACCTCTTTTGGGTGCTCACTGGAAGCTCCGTCTTATGAAGCTCAAGCACTTCCTTTCTAGATACCATAATACCTAGGGGTTATTCTCTTCATGGATTCCCCACTACCGTGACAGTCCCCTTACGCGGTGTGAATGTGTGTGGAAATAAGATTAACTATATGTATTACACCTGGGTGTCCCTAGAAATGCATACTAGTGCCCTTCTAAACTAGGGAAAAATATGTACCCGAAGTGCATATTTCCTCCTTATACCATTTTTCTCAACTTTATACACATAATCACCTTCTTGTATCATTTCCATTACCAAGTCTGGTATCTGCAGCTATTCCACCAGTAATAATTCACAATATTTATATCATGGATGGGTATAGCATCAATATTTCCATCTACAGCATATATATATTGTTTTCAGAACTGGTAACTTTCATGCTTACATAGAATTCTCTTGACATTATCAATTATCTTCTATAGTCCATCATCAATGCAATGGATTAAATGAATGGCATCATCTTTGCTATTATTTCGTAGTATAACACAAATAAAATAGATTTTAGATGTTATTTGATTGATTGGTCTCTTACCAAGGGTTACATAACCCTCATACCAACCTATCGATCATATATTTTTTGTCCCAACCTTTCTTCACCAGGCTATTAGTACTCTGTAAGGTATCATGAACATCTTCAACCATGCCTCCATTTCCCATGGTCTTCCAATTATTTGCATTGCCGATAGACAACAATAATTATCACTAGTGGTTCATTGCATATGTAAAACATCCATATTTTTACTATTATGCAATTTTCCATGTAAGAAAAACATCTTTACTTGCACTATGCCATGTCAATAATCATATTATGCATACAATTGCATGTCTACTAAGGTTAACATCAACAACGTATGCATGAATCAAAGTCTAACAATATTAGATTTCCTGATTCACAAGGATTCCAGGATTCGTATTCATTCTTATTCACTGATAGATAAACATAATCACTTCATAGGTACAAATTTACTTTTAGTGCATAGTTACTTTGTTGATGTATTTTTAACTTTGGAATGTATTCACTTGTATATTTTATGTATTGTACCGCGATGTTTATTCCGGGAAGTATTTATAATGTAATTGAGTCATGTCCTACCCCAATGTTCCTATCCGGAGACTCAATAATGTAAACAAGTCATGTAAAGTCATAGTGGTTAACCCTCTTTATTTTTCAAGGGTTAAAGTCCCCATAGTTGTGGGGCACTAGGTTTATTAGACTCTCCTAGAGAATTCCCCCCTAGGAGAGTTAATGTAAGTCGGGTCATTAATACCCCAGTTGTGGTTACTTGAGCCTACATAATTGAGTTAGGATTACTCGAGCCTACATAACATAGCTAAAGTCTAAGTGAACGAAAGAAGATAAATAGAGAGTGAGAATCTCCATTTATTACACACACTCACTCACTAACTGGGGTGCATGAGTGAGAGAGAAGAAGTTGGGATCAGAAAAAGAGACAACTACTATCGGAGATCATCTTTATGTTTTCAGGTTTTACTTTTTCTATTTGTGCTCATTCTATCTTTGAGGAAGTTGCGGGGTTTTCTCCTGTATGGTTTCCCCAAGGAAAATTCTTGGTGTCTCTTATCTCTTGTGTCTACTGCTCTGCATGTTATTCTCTCAGTTAAAGATCCTAATATAATGTGAGCTTGAATGATAAAAATATAACATGGTATCAGAGCTAACCTAAGAAGAAGACATTGTGCAGCTGCAGAAGCTAGGTATTCTTAATTTTTGGGTCTCTCTCCACAATCCATCAGCAAAAGTATGCTAGGATGACTCTACATTGAAGGGCACATCTTTCTATCGAAGTGGAATTCGATTCCGATCATTTTCAGTTTTTGGTGTGGGAAATTATGACTTTTTACAGAAGAGGAAATTTTGAGTGAGCCTCGAATAGGATTTCTCTCCTCATCAAAATATAATTTCAGATACCTGGGTCGATATTTTTGGTTGGGTGTAACTCCAGGAAAGTCAAACCCTAGTTTGACCCCGAGTTGGAAAAACCCTAAATACTAAAACTGATAAGTTTTGGTAAATTCGCTATATCTCGGGATTGCATAAGTCTCAGAGGACAAAACGTTCACATCTAGAATATACAATCCTGATGTACATTGTGTCCAAGCTTCAGCCTCATGTTCGCTATATTCTAGGAGATATGATTCCTCCAAGTTAGGGTTCTAGCCTCTTCCAGGATTCATCCCTAAACAGGACACTTGGGGTTAATTTCTATATATCTGGCTACCAAGGTCCAAATGAATTTTATCAAGATTTTTCAGAAAGGGAATATAATTTTATTTATGTGGTCAAATTTTCATACCCCGAAGATAAAACAATGACACGTGGCTGTCCGTACAACCTCACTATGATGAACAGTCCTGAAACAGGTCACCTTGGTAAAACCCTCATAAGTCCCAATTGGTGAAACCAATTTTGATTACACTTGTGGTGTTGAAACAATGATATATGTAGCTACCTCAGTACGATATTTCAGACATAGAGGATTGGTACTTTCAAAGATACTATAGAAACAATATCAAGAATTTATGCAGAATAAATAGGTAAACTAGGGCTTCCTGTTCCGGGAGCTTCCCTCCACTGTTTTCAGAAAAGGACTACTTTGGACAACTCGACTTGAAGAGGACTATCTTTCTATACAATAATATATAAAATACTCCAAGTTTTTAAAATTATGGTTTCTCTAACAAACCCTAAGCCAGCTCTAGAACCAGGACGAAGACCTCAAATCTGTAAGATCTAATCTTTTGCTATTTTCATTTGAGGTTCTCATTTCAAAGTGATCTTTCACATCACTTTGATGATAATCTTGGTAAAGTTGTAAAATTCCAAGCATGGAAGTATATGATCTCTCTGAAGAAAATTAATTGGACACCTACATAAGTAGATAGGTTCCACTTCCAGAGGGAGATAAGAATAAAAGCCTTACACTGGAAGAACTTGGTCAAGGTCAAGAAGATCATTTCTATTTGAATGGAAGAACATATATCAGAAGATAACTTTGAAAAATGTGAAGATCCATAATGTAGATACCATGTAGTCATACTTTGCAAGGGTCTCTCAAATAAAAGAACAACTTGAAGTAGTAGAAGAAGAACTGGAGAATGCAGAAGTGGTGATAGCCACCTTGAATGGCCTCCCGGGATCATGGGATTCATTCATGTGAGGAATGTGTGCCAGAAGGAAGTGATTAATTTCAGCATAGTCTGGGAAGAGCACACACAAGAAGAAGCTTGACTCATAATAAGAGAAAAGAATATGGGAAGATCAAGCTCTCACCATGTAAATAAGATCCCTCAAGCAATGAGGAATATGAAGAACTCAACTCTTGAAGAACCTCTTATCCATCTTAGCATTTGGATAATAAACGATGCTATTATTAATTAAGAAGATGATAAAGCTGAAGGCTCAAGAAGGAGTCTACCCATGAAACAAATAAAGATAAGTATTCAATTGTCATTTCATGATATTGTTTTGTTATGCATTTGTTTATATTCAGTTGATGTATTATGCATGATAGAATGTTTGCATTAATGACAGTATACTACTAATATACATGTGATGGGTAAGTATCTCATGGTGCTATCCAACTCTCCATTGCTACTTATCTAGAATCAAACCTCTTTGCTAACATATTGTATTAGTGCACAATCTCAATGTTGTCCTGGTAGAGATGGAAGGAATCTAGAAAGTTTTCATGAGATATGGATGAATGTTGTATTAGCTAAAATAGTTGCATAATCATATATATTGATGCAAAAGAATTTTTCATTATGAATATACCTTATGAAATTTTTCTAACCATACAACTAATGCATTTGACTTGTAGGAAAGATCACGTAAAATCGCCTATGAGCAAAGAAGGATGAGACTTGTTCCGAAGAACAAGTGACAACAGTTCAGGATGAAGAATAATATGACGAATGCAGCGACATCAATGATGCAGAATCTTCCAGCTATGAAGAAGTTACCAAGAAGAAAGGGAATACTATTTCAAGAATAATGATGTCTAGGTTGCAGTATCAATATGTGAAGGGAAGTTCATAGTTCCATCATGCAGTAGATGGAAACATCATGAGATACAAGGAAAGATTCATAGCAGAAGGATTCTCACAAAAAGAAGGCATAGACTACGAAGAGACATTTGCATCCACTGGGAGTTTAGGTACATGACAGGCAGACTCATGTGTGAAAATTAAAGAATACCTTATATGAGCTTAGAAGACACCCATGGGATAATACATACATAAGGATCTTGAAGACAATGACAAGGTCGCAGATGGGTGCGAGAAGAATGTTTTCAAGATACAAGATCTTGGTATCCAGTGACCCTAGATGGATACATAGAATATTAGTAGTAGAGGAAGGTACTTGTCACTCTGGTACAAAATGCTTCAAGCATAGAGTATGAAAGATAGAGGGAGAATGATGCTCTGCTTCAGAGGGAGTGACTGCAAAAGATCCTGAGGTTTGACATGGTACGACAAGATGGACAGATTGCTGATAACTCTAGGATTTACTGAGAGTAAAGCGGATTCTAACATTTTCTTCAAGGTTGAAGGTGGAAGACTAGTGATGCTCCTGTTATATGTCAATGACTTGTTCCTGACAGAAAAGAGGAACTCATTGAAAGAAGGAGACTTGATACCGAGTTCGAGATGAAGGACTTGGATATGATGCACTATTTTCTAGGCATGGAGGTGTGGCATAATGTGGATGGAATCTCCCTCGAACAAGGGAAGTATGCAGTAGAGATTTTGAAGAGGTTCAAGATGATGGAATATAAGGCGATGACCCCACCTATGGCATCGAATCTGAAGCTCTTAAGTGATGCTTCATTAGAGACGGTTGATGCTATGATGTATTGTCAAATGATTGCATCCTTGATGTACTTAACAAATACAAGACCAGATATTTGTTTAGATGTGAACACCTTGAATCAGTTACTGACAGATCCGAGACATGTTCACTTGATTACTACAAAGCATATTCCGAGGTACCTGAGGGGTACAGTTGATTATGGGCTCAAGTATGAGGTGAATCATAAGATTAACCTGGAAGGTTATGTTGATTCAGATTGGGCAGGAAATTCCATCGATAGGAATAGAACTTTAGGGTGTTGCTTCAGTATGGGATCATGTGTGATCTCTTGGTTTAGTAGGAAACAGTCTTGCATGGCATTGAGTATAGCTGAAGCAGAGTATGTCGCAACTTGTTCAGCTATTTGTGAGGTAGTATGGCTGAGGAAGCTACTGTAAAATTTGTTTGATCTCTAGTTGGATGCTACTTGTATATATTGTTACAACTAGAGTTGTCTAAAGTTGTAGAAGAACCTGGTGTTCCATGATAAATCGAATCATATTGACATCAAATATAACTATATCAGGGGTATGGTGCAAGAGAGGAGCAGTGAAGCTCCGGTATGTTGTGATGGACGAACAAATAGTTGATGTGTTGACTAAGCCATTGGCTAGAGTGAAGTTTGAGTACTTCAGGGAGAAGCTTGGTGTTCTCCAGATTGAGGTTCCTTCCAAGGGGAAGTGATGAGTCCATGAGATTTTCTGACATGGTGAGAGGATTGGTTCCTTCCATGGTCAGATGTAAGGGATGAGTCATTATGTCATGATGAGAGTATTAGTTCCTCGCATGTCATATTTAAGCGCTGAGACATTCTGATGTGACTATAGGATTGGTTCCTACATGATCATATATAAGTACTAAATGTCATTCTATGAATTGAGGGACCTGGTCAGTTATCAGGAATACTCATCCTAGAGCTAAGGTCCATTCTGATGTGACTATAGGATTGGTTCCTACATGATCATATATAAGTACTAAATGTCATTCTATGAATTGAGGGACCTGGTCAGTTATCAGGAATACTCATCCTAGAGCTAAGGTCCATTCTGATGTGACTGTGAGATGTGTTCCCACATGATCAGATGTAAGTGCATATCTATTTTGATGTGACTCTAGGATGTGTTCCCACATGGTCATATGTAAGTGTAGATACATTCTAAGGAGACTGTGGGATGTGTTCCCACAATATTTGATATAAGTGTTGAGCCCTTCTAACATGGACGCGAGATGTGTTCCCCACATGGATGGATATAAATGTTGATCCCTTCTATCATGGATGCAGGATCTATTCCCCAC
The DNA here is from genome assembly GCA_001517045.1 of Pseudotsuga menziesii. Taxonomy (NCBI): domain Eukaryota; kingdom Viridiplantae; phylum Streptophyta; class Pinopsida; order Pinales; family Pinaceae; genus Pseudotsuga; species Pseudotsuga menziesii. Next base: position 18,643 of record LPNX010950686.1, on the reverse strand, counting down.
ATGACTGGATATAAGTGTTGAGCCCTTCTGACATGGTTCTTGCATGTCTTCCTCCCATGGTTAGATATAAGTGTTGAGCCTTTATGACATGGTTCTTGGATGTGTTCCTCCCATGGATCTTGGATGTGTTCCTCCCATGGTCAAATATAAGTGCTAAGCCTTTTCTATATGGTTCTCGGATGTGTCCCTCCCATGGTCGAATGTGAGTGATGAGCCTTTCTGGTATGGTTCTTGGATGTGTTCCTTCCATGATTGGATGTGAGTGTTGGGCCTTTCTGACAGGGTTATGGGATGTGTTCCCACATGGTCCAATGTGAGTGTTGGATGTGAATTTTTTACATGGTGTTGGATGTGTTGCTCTCATGGTCAAATGCAAGTGATGGGTGGGACATTCTGAGTTAAGGTCAGATATAAGCACTAAATAAGACCTGCATGGAGGCTAGGCCAACAGCATGCATGGAAAAGGCCTGGCTCCGTAGAACTTCCTGTGACGAGAAGAATGAAGAGATATAACCATTTGATTGAGATAGCAGAAATAGTTATGATGATGATCCAGTGATGCTCCATATCAAGTCATGATCCATATCGAGTGATGATGATCCAGCAGTGATGATTCAGATCCAGTGTTGATGATCTAGATCCAGATGAAGATGACTTGAATATGAAGATAACTTGACGATGACTCAAATGATATAGAGAAGAAGACTTGTGCTGATAAATTGTGTCGAGAGAATACCTTCCTAGTTAAGAGGGAGTGTTGATGTATTTGTAACTTCAAAATGTATTCACTTGCATATTCTATGTATTGTACTACGATGTTTATTTCGGGAAGTATCTGCAATGTAATTGAGTCATGTCATACCCCAATGTTCCTATCGAGACAGTCAATAATGTAAACAAGTCATGTAAATTCATAGTGGGTAGCCCTCCTTATTGGTCAAGGGTTAAAGTCCCCACAGTTGTGGGGCACTATGTTATTAGAGTCTTCTAGAGAAGTTGGCCCTAGGTGAGTTAATGTAAGTTATGTTAATAGTACCTTAGTTGTTGTTACTCGAGCCTACATAACTGAGTTAGGATTACTCGAGCCTATGTAATAGAGTTAAAGGTTAAGT
>LPNX010950686.1:0-11147 GCA_001517045.1 Pseudotsuga menziesii | reverse complement strand
TGATCTAGAAAACAAAGGTTCTAACCTTTGAAACTAAGGATTTTAATATGTTCTAATACATAATAAAAATTTAAAAAGGGGCAAGAGACTTTAGGTAGTGGGAAAAGATAAAAGAATTAGTGAGAAGTGGTTGCAACATTAATGTATGCCATGTAGAGGCATCGTGTCACCCTCCACACTGGCGTACTCATAAAACAATTTTCCCTTAGTTTTGGAACCCTCTTTTGCATGTGAAAATGGTGGAGGGGAGCGAGCTCCCTGGTTGGGTTTTCATTGGCAGAATTGTGTACTGTGGGTTTACAAATGTACCATCGTTGCTTAAATATACGCCTCCCCTTTGTGTATTTTTTAACTCTATTTTATTTTATATTATTTGAAGCATCCTCTAACTCTTGACTGGTTTATGACATGATAGTGCAGTTTTGAGGAGGGTCTCCGACTAAGGGAAAGGAATAATCCCAGGAAAATTATTGGTAATCCCACATTTAGGTGTCCTTCACCTATGGTTGTTCACCATGTGTTTCAAAAAGGGTTTGGGAATGATTTGTTTGGGGTTTTAATGGCTCTTCAAAAGGAACAATGCTCAAGAATATGTAGCATTTATGAGCCTGTTTAGGCATTTGAGTAATTTGTGATTTTAATTTTGATTGTGGGTGAATACTACCGAACCTAAGTAAACCTATTATGGAAATAGAAAGTTTTATAATAGTTATATTTTAAGTGCTCTCTAATTGTTTTAATATGGTTTATATGGATGAGCGAGGATGTAAATCATGGATTTTAATCTCTGCATTTTGAAGTTTTAAATGTATTTTGTACATTTCCATAGCTAATGGCGTCGGTGTGAAATTATTGGTGATATTAAATGCTTTCCCCATGTGTAAACAAGAATATCTATTAAAATTGTTTTTTATGATGAGCAAAGAAATATGTTTGAGTGTGGAGATGCCATGCGTTAGCAATGCCGTTGCCAACAATGGAACAATGGGTAAATTTGTTTTTTTGTATTTATTGTTGGATTGGAAGATATTTGGTTTGTTTATATCCTCTAAAGAAGCACGAGATAATTCCTATCTCTGTTCTCTTATTTAATTTTTAATATTGCGTTACTGCATTGTCATGCAAACACTTGAAGCTCTTATGGGATACGATTTTGGGTATCGGCAATATCGTGATACCCTGGTTTAGTTGGTTTAATGAGTTATGTAAATATCTATTTCTTTCTAAAGTTTTAAACAGGATTACAACTAATTCTATGCGTAGCTTTTAGGAATCGTGTTGAAATTTTGGACACCCTGGGAGCGTAGAATTGGAAACTCCAATGGATTTTGATATGTTTATGGTTATTTATTTGGTTTAATGTTGGCATGTAATCATTTATTAAAATTATAGTTTATTTATGGATTAAATTGGTAAACCCTGTGTGGATGATTGTAATAGATGCTAAGTGTTTATTCTAGGTTTATAAATAGAGCTCCAGTACAAGCTTACTTTGCTAGAGTGAAAATTTGCTTGGAAAATAACTCTATCCGATATGTTAAAATGCTTAAATAGTTATTTGATTTAACAACTGTGTGTTCTAGGATATATGATTCATTGTGTTAGGATTTTGTGTGAAATCAACTCTATTCATGATGTTTTGGAAATGATTTATCATAATCTTTATAAGGGCTTAACCCGGGATTCTAGCGTAAACTCTAAAATATTTGGAATTAAATTATCATAATCCTTATAAGAGATTAATCCTATATGCTATCTTAAACTGTAAAACATTTAAAAATATTATTCAAGTTTCTGAATGATTATTTACATTTCAATACAAATATTGATTACTTTAATCCCAGTGTGTAAACATATTTAAACACATAAATAAAACACGATATAGGGTAAACCTCTTACTTGTAGTGCGTAGCTTGTAATAGCTCTATCACGCCACACACTTCAACATAAAATTAATAAGAAATACTATTTTTCTGACGTGTGGAATGGTAACTGGATGACCTCAGAAATTCCACATTTCTACCAACGTTGACCCAGAACCTTTCTTGATTCTTGATAGGATCCCCCCAAGCTGGCCCCAACATGCAAGAGAAAACTAGCAATCCTAAGGATGAGGCTTCTACTATTTTGAATTTAGGCTCTGTATTCTCTAAGTGTTGGGTTTGGAAATTCTCTCCAATTCCATGCAGAAATAATGATCATATCCCCATGTCCTCTCTTAGCTCTTTCTTTTATAGATATTCTTTGGAAAAGGGGCAATTGGTTATCTTCGGTTAAATCAATATTTTAATACTTTCTTGAAAATAACTCTTAGTTTGATTTTTATGTAATATATATTATTTTTTTGTAACTAGGAACTTTTTATTAGTTCCTACTTGAGTTTACAAAGGAATTCTTATTTATATATTTAGTTTAGAAAATAATATATACATAGACTTTTACTTAGTAACTTTTATTATCTTTATTTGTTTTCATATATATATATATATATATTATTCTCATAAATGGATGTAGACTTCACTTAGATACTTTATCTATATTTATTAAAAATAACTTTGTATAAATATATATACGCGTGTATATATTTGTGTGTGTGTGTATATATATATATATATATATATATATTATATAGACTTACTTATTAAATGTATTCATCTTTTATTATCCATACATTAAATAAAATAATTTTTTATTTGATGCTTAATGTTAATTATTTAACAATGCCTCATGTGGGGTTTGGTCGTTCAACTAGGATAGGTAGCCCTAGATTTCCTTGTATGTTGTATTTCCTCATATTCAAGGTAGTATCTTGCAGTACTTGATGAGAAATAGATTGTTATTTCAATTAGTCAACTTAAATAAGCACGATAAAGGTTGGCGCTATTCAGAGTATTTATATATCAAGAACCTATATTAAAGTAAACCCTAGTGGTATTTAGAGATTATGCTCAACACTATCAAACGCGTGTTACACTAGTACAATTCAAGATTATTTTGCTCAACAATAGTACTAGGATGCATTTGTACAATACACCTGGGGATACAATGGCCAAAGATCCGATGCTCTAGAGCTTAAGCTCAACATCATGTTGGAGTGCTCGAGGGATTATTCCCAACACTTTCATCCTTTACATGCTGGGGTTAGCGATGTGCTCTAGAGCTTATGCTCAACACATAGCCTCATAATTCAATGTGCTCTAGGGCTTATGCACAAAACTTTTATCCTTTACTTTCTGGGGTTACCTATGTGCTCCAGAGATTACGCTCAACATGTAGCCTCATAACCCATTTGATCCAGGGATTATTCCCAACAAATAATATAAATCAATCATGTATATCATTCTTCTACACAATTCATCACAAAATATCAGTTCAGTATATTAGGGATTGTCCCCAATCACATAATAAATAAATCCAGTACATTAGGGCCTCTTCCCAGTACACAACAATAGTCATTGTCTTACAGGGCTTATGCCCAATATATAATCATATAACAAAACAATACAACATGTTCATTGGGGATTATGGACAGTTTATCTATATAACCAACATCACTAATCTGCAATGGGGCATACACCCAATATATCAAACAAAATCATGTGCAGTGGGGCTCATGCCTAAGTATAATCAAGGTCAAAATTTAGGATATTACATCCAACACGTACTATAAAAACACTGTCCCGGTGTTCTAAGTACTAGAAATGGAATCATGAAACAAGGCAGGGTAAGTGTCTCTCATTGTGGTTTAATTATCCCATTTGGCCTCATTGTTCTGAAAGTGCCTCGATTGCACTTTTATCTAGACAATGGCTCTCTTCATGAGCTATACTTCTCTCCAATCCAAAATGTGAAGGGGATCTAGCATAAAATCCCCTTCAGGTTCCACCTGTAGTAAGGAACAATCAATCACATGTTTAGTATCATAGACATATTTCTTAAATAAAGATGTTTGAAAAACATTATGCACTTTTACGTGAGCGGGTAAAGCTAATTTATATGCTACTCGCCATTTCTTGGCTAGTATCTCAAAGGGTACACAAAATATTGGTGCCAAATTTCCACACCTCCTGAGGCTCAATGAGATTTTTTTTACGTTTACTTTTAAATAAACATGTTCACCGACTTGGAAATATTTATCTTTTCTTTATTTATTTGTATAACTTTTACGGAGGTCTTATGCTTCTTTCAAATTCTGTTGCACTTTGGTGACTAATTTTTATAGGTCTTTCAGTAAATATGGCCCTACCATGAGTGTGTCTATCGGGCTATCCCAAGCCACCAGTGTCCTACACTTTCTTCCATAGAACTTATCTCGACAGGACTCATTTTGGTGGAGGTTTGATACCGTTGTTGTGTGCAAACTCTACAAGGTGCAAGTAATCCTACCACTTTGTGGGATTGTTCATTACGTACATTCTAATAATATCCTCTAAGATATGATTTACTCGTTCCCTCTATCCATCTGTCTACAGGTGGTAAGAGGTAGTGAAATTTAATTGTCTCTATAATCCAGAGAATAATGATCTCCAAAAGTTACTAGTACATTTTGTATCTCAATCCGAGATGATTTTCTTGGCTATCCCATGCAATCCAAATAATTATTTTAGGAAAATGTTTGCAATATGAGCTTCTTTATATGTTGACTTTACCATAATAAAATGTTTTTCTTTAAATTAAAGTGTTACTCGCTAAGGCCTTCCTAGCATTTAAACTTGGCTAGTCAAATAAATACTTTAGACTCATGTTGTCTGTATTTAAGAGAAACTTCTTTCCCATGAGGTAGTTTCTCCACATCTTCAAGGAGTGAATTATGGCCGCTAGCTCAATATATTATGTTGGATAGTTTTGTTCATGTTCTTTTAATTTCCATGATTCGTAACTGATTGTGTAGTCATTTTCCATGTGGACTCCTCCAAGTCCTTCTTTGCTCGCATCTATGCAAACAACAAAATCCCCACTGAGATCCGCAATTCATAGCATAGGTGTGGTAGTGAAGAGTTGTTTTAGATTTTGGAAGATTTCTTCAAAGTTGGTCATCCACAGGAATTTGTTTTCCTTCTTTAGTAAGGTGGTCCTCATGGACAAGCAATCCTTGAAAAGTTCTTAATGAAATTTTGGTAGTAACCCACTAGTCACAGAAATCACCTAATGTCTGTGACACAAGTAGGGGTAGGCCATTCATCAACTACTTTAATATTTTCTAGGTTGACGACTATCCCTTTTTCTGAAATGATGTGACCTAGGTATTGTAACTATGATTTGTAAAAATCACATTTTCTAAACTTGGTGCAAAGTTGGTGTTCTTGTTATACTCATAGTACTATCCAAAGATGTTCCTTATGTTCTTCCCTAATATTTTAGTAAATTAGTATATCATCTATAAAACCTAATACAAACTTATCGAGGTATTTACTAAAAATATGGTTCATCATGCACATAAAATTTGTTGGTGTGTTGGTTACCCCAAAAAGCATTACTACAAAGTCATAATGGCCATATCGAGTTCGAAAAGTTTTCATGTGTATGTCTTCATCGGGGATCCTTACGTAGTGGTATCTGGATCACAAGTCGATATACAAAAAGATGTTTTCACCTTTGACTTGATCGAACAATTCATAGATCCTAGGAAGTGGGTAACGGTCTTTTATGGTCATCTTGTTGAGATGTGGGTAATCGATGCACATTCACATCATAGAATATTTTTTATTTAAGAAGAGTATAGGTTCTCCCAAAGGAGACACAGTAGGTTAGATATAACCCTTCTCTATCAATTCATGTAATTGTAACTTGAGCTCCACCAACTATGGCGCACTCACCCGGTTAGGGATTTTGAAGTCAGTACTGATCCCAGTGTTAATTATATGGAAAATTCTAAGTCCCTCTTGGGTGGTAGTACTGGTATTTCCTTAGGAAATACATCTTTGTATTTTACTAGAACCAAGAATTCATCAATTTGTTGTTCTCTTTCGGCTTCTAAGTTTTGAATGTTAACTGCAAAAATTTTGCATCCCTTCCTTGTGCATTTCTTTTCCTGTAAGGAGGATATTTGTCTAACAGTAAAACTTCTTGGGTACGCGCTGAATTTTTCTTTGATTCCCTTGGCTATTCATGCATAATATTAACTTGTTTAAATAGTCAAGCATGACATGGTGTTGTTCCAACAAGTCCATGCCTATAAGTATGTTGTACGATCCTAAGGGTAAGATATTTAGGTATACCTTACTGGAAAACCATTCATTTCTATCTTGTATTCTTTTACTAGTTCTAAAACCTTATTTTTTGTACCAGTCACTAGTTGTACCAGCCATGGTTTCTCCTGTTTCTCTTTGTTTATTTTACACGTGTCGACAATATTGGGGGAAGCCTATCTTCAAAAAGCACCGAGATCAATTAAAATTGAAATAAATTCATTTGAAAGTTTACCTTTTATCTCAACCATAGTGGTCTGATGGTCTTCTTGTGGGTCGTCATGTGCTGCATAGATCTTAGGTTTACTAGCCATGTATTCTACTATTTGGTTTTCTTGTAAGTTATGTAGGACTCCACTTGTTTTGTTTGGGAAATCTTTGGCATAATGGGGCCGTTGAAATTTATACTAGCTAACCTACAATGGGGCTTATGCTAGGTAGGATATGTGGATCTAATTGGATCACTAACCCCACTCCGTCAGCAAGCAAATCATTTGATCTGTCATCTGAGAGATCTGAAAAAATTTACAATTTCATTTATTCCACATCCAAACAAAATATTAACAGGATTTCTAATTAAATCATAGGAATCCTTAAGGACTGTCATATATGTTCAAGATACATGCCCTTTAAACTCTCTGTGATATTTACTGAATTGATCAGTGAAATGATCAATTCCTTCTACAATTTGAAGGTTATCATCTCAGGACTATGAATTGGAGTTTGTTTATCAAGGAAACTTAGACAAATACACATAGATAATTTCAATCAATACTTATGGCTAATGTAGCAAAGATATAAATGAACAAAACACTTGCAAAGTAAAAAAAAAAAAAATTCAACTTAACGAGTGATGAAATTCAATACACACTCTCTACTATCCACACCCCACACTTGATCCTCACTTGATACTCTATCATTTACATTCAATTGTTTCTATAACACTTTGCAAACCTATCAGATCTAAGTAGTTTGGTTCTGAATACCCAATAAAAAAATCTTATCAGCAAAGATATATCCTTGAAGAATTCCTCACATGGTTCAAGGAAAATAATACTAAATTGCCTCTTATTACAAAATAGAACTAATCATATATATATATATATATATATATATATATATATATATAACAATGAACCCTATCCATGTAGAAGTGATTACATGGAATGTTGACTTATCATTCAATGAATTCTAAGCTAGAAGATCCTGCAGCATACTCCAGGGCAAGAAAATGATTCTTCCATATATATTCATGGTGCACATTGTATTTGGAAATTTCTTGATCTATCATCGAGGCTACATCTTCAGTAGGATGATTATTCCATTTGACTAAGTAATGAAAGAAGGTTTTGTTCCTAGTCTTCCTTAGAATTCTTTTACAAGGATGGCGTCAATATGAGGTTTTTCCTTCTGTGGAATTTTCACTTTCCAATCTATAGCTGTATCATATGCATCTAAAGTTATAACATTTGTCTAGATACCTACATCTCTAAAATGATATAAATATGATACATTAAAAATTGTTGAAATTTGAAGGTCAGAAGGAAGTTCAATCTCATATGCATTTGTAGAAAACTTCCTTAAAAAATTACAAGGTCCAGTATTTTTAAGGTTCTATTTATTATGAGTTCCTTTAGGGAAGATTTCTTTTCTTATATAGGCCATCACTAAATATCCAAACTGAAATTTTACTTCTCTCCGCTTCAAGTCTACTCTCTGTTTATATTTTTTTGCACTTTCCTATAATCTCTTCTTAATATTCTCCTGGAACTCATGCATGCTTATTGTAAAGTGTTTACCCTCTGCTCTTCTTCTTTCCTATTTTCCCAAATCTCTAAGTTCATATACACCTATTGTATGCATCCCATAGAAAATTTGAAAAGGGCTCATGCATGTACTTCTATTGGGTTAATCATTGTATGCGAGCTCAGCCTCAGCAAGAGCCAAGTCCCATTGTTTTGGATGTTCATACACGATACTTATCAGTATGTTCCTCAAGCTCCTATTTACCACTTCAGTATGGCCATCATTCTGAGGGTGATAAGCATAACTAAAAATGAGAATAGTCCCCAATTTATTCCATATATTTCGTTAGGAATGACCAACAAACTTTGTATCACAATCAGACACAATACTCAAAGGAAAACCATGCAACTTTCCAATTTCAGAAAAGAATAGATTAGCGATATTGGTTGCATCATTAGTTATATTACACGCAATAAAAGGATCCATTTCATAAAATCTATCTACCACAACATAAATTGAATCATGAGCTCTCTAATTTCTAGTTAGACCCAAAAAAAATTCCATTCTTATGGAATTTCAAGGCCTAGATGCAATAGGAAAGGGTTGATACAATCTTGTGCTCTCACTTCTCCCTTTTGCATGCTGACGGATTCTACATCTTTCAACAAATTTCTTCACGTCATGTTGCATCTTTGGCCAAAAATAAAAATTAATCACCAGAGGAAAAGTCTTGTCTTCTCCAAAATGTGTTGATAGACCTCCACTGTGATTTTCTTGAATTAAATTCTCTCTCATTGAACATCTTGGAATACACAATTTACTATCCTTGAACAATAATCCTTCCTACAACATATAATTTAACCACTAGCTTATGTTATGGGTAACTCAATTTTCATGGGCTACATAGATATCCTCGAAATATAAATCTTCTTTATACATATCATTCATGTTTGAAAATCCCAAAGTACTGACCTTAACTTCTTGTAACGCCACATTTATCCTACTCAAAGCATCAACAACTTTATTAGACTAACCACTTGTATGTTTGATAACAAAGGTAAAGTTATGCAAAAATTCTACCCATTTAATATGTCTCTGGTTTAATTTAGGCTAACTATTTACGAACTACAAAGCATGATTTTCAAAATACAACAAAAATTCCTTAGGTATTGAATAATGTCTCCATTTCTTAAGAGACTGCATAACAAGATATAATTATTCATCATATGAAGAGTATTATGTTTTTATTCATTCAATTTTTCACTAAAGTATGCCACATGCCTTTGCCTCTTGACTTAAACTGCTCCCATTGTTCCACGAGCATCTGTCTCTACTTGAAACACTTTGTCAAAACTGGGAAAAGACAAAATAGGCTTCTTAGTTATCTTTTTTTCTGACAACTTAAAATTCCTATCAGTTACTTCTATCCATTTCAAAGTATGTTTACCTCCTCTAAAAGTATCTATAAACGGTGCAATATTTTGACTAAAATTCTTAATGAACTTCCTATATAAACTAGAAAGTCCATGGAAACTCCTTACCTCATAAGCATTCTTTGGAACTAGCCAATTTGAAATCACTTGTACCTTGTCAGGATCCATCTTCAGTCCTTATTCTGAAACTACAAATTCCAAGTAAACTAACGCTTTCTTCAGGAAAGTACATTTCTTGATATTTATCAGTAGCTTCTCTTTCTGCAAAGTCCTCAACACCAACTTGAGGTGTCTTAAATTCTCTTATCTATTCTAACTAAAAATAAGAATGTCATCTAGATACACTATCACAAACTTCCCAGTAAATTATGGTAAATCCTCATTCATCAACCTCATGAAGGTACTGGGTGCATTTGTTATCCCAAATGGCATCACTACACATTCATACAGTCCATCATTAGTTTTAAATGTTCTCTTCAATTCATTCCATTCCCTTATCCTAATATGGTGATATCCACTTTTCAAAATCTATTTTGGAAAAATATGTTGAACCACTTAAACACTCCATCAGATCATCAGTTCTTGGTAAACGGAATCGATACTTGATAATGATCTTGTGGATTTCCCCGAATTCATTGCACATCCTCCACCCACCATCTTTCTTTGGACTAAGTATAGTGGGTATTGCCCAATAACTCAAGCTTTATTTTACCAAACCTTTGTCCAACAACTCATGTACCTGTTGTTTGATTTCTTCATTTTCTTGGGTAGTTAATCAGTATGTTGCTTTATTAGGTAAAATTGCACTAGGTGTTAAGTCAATTTGATCAGTAATGCTTCTTACGGGGGGTAAACCATTTGGAAACTCATCCACAATAATGTTAGCATACTCATCAAGCAAAGTTTTAACTTCAGTAGACAAATATTCTAAATTTGTAGAATTTAAAATTAACTTTGGTTTACCAACAAGGGTAAAATGTAAATCCTCCTCTTTCTAAACTTCTTGCAATAGTTATTTTCCAGAAATAAACAAAATGTTTGACCCTGAACCTTCCTAAACTAATTCATCTTCCAAGGGTGACAAACTATGTCTCTTCCCATCCTTTTCCAAAGAATAAGTATTTTTCTTCCCATCATGAACAAATTTCTTGTCATACTTCCATGGCCTCCCTAAGATTATATGGCACACATCCATAAACATTATGTCACATAATACTTCATATTTGTAAGCACCAATCTAGAATTCCACATTATGCTACTCATTGACCAAGTGTTGATTTCATTTCTGCAACCAGGACACTTTGTAGGGAGTGGAAAGCTTCATCCTCTTCAATCCCAGCTTCTATACCATCTCTATGGAAACCAAATTATATGTACTACCACTTCCAATAACCATTATACAAGACTTAGCTTGTGACTTACACCTTGTTCTAAAAAAACATTTCCTTTGATCTGGTTCATGCACTCGTTTCTCTATTTTTACTAGGACTCTCTTCAACATAAGATATTATCCTTCCTCTAGAGGGTTATTCATCTATGTTTCTTCTTTTGACTCTTTTTGAGCCTCTGTAACATTCACATTTATCTGATTTGAAGACTAATTCCTTGGACAATTCCAAGACATATGTCCAACTTATCCACAAGCATAACACTTTATTGGTCCGTTTCTGCCTCTTCCTCTGCCTCCTCTGCACCCTATTCTCTAGGATGAATGACTTACAAAACCCTCAACTCCATATTTTCAAGTCCTACCTCCACTACTAGGATATCCTCTTCCTCT
>LPNX010950680.1:62279-84269 GCA_001517045.1 Pseudotsuga menziesii | reverse complement strand
ATGAGGTTATAGTGTTGGTTGAGTTAAGTAGATTTTAGGTCTCACTTGAATTAGGGGATATATTGTGTGCATGTGAGGTTGTGAATCCAAAATAGTTACTCAATAACAATGTATGAAAACTGTAAAAACTTTGAAAAACTTTGAAATTTTTTTTTATTTTTTTTTTGAAATAAATGCTAAATTTTTTCTAAATAATGCCGTAAACAAGGGACAGAAATGGCTGTACGGCTGCAAGTGGGACAGGTGGCTGTGCAGGTGCAGGAAACACGGAGGCAAAGTGGCTGGGTTTCGGCGCAGAAACAATGGCAAAAACAGTTCTCGGACCGCGGGTATGGGGCGGACTCGCGCAGTCGGACCGCGGGTTTCAAGGCAACAGTCGCGGGCAGATCGTGGGTTTAGAGGAAACAGGCGCGGTCTAGGTCGCGGGATTCAGGCTGACAGCGGCGGTCGGAGCGTGCCTGTGTAATGAACAGGCGCGGTCGGATCGCGACTGTGGGCTGAAAAAACGCGGTCGGGGCGCAACAGGAAAAGTTCAAAAACGCGTCCAGGACGCAGGAAAATGGCTGACAGCGGCGGGCTGGTCGCAGGTTAGGGCCTGAAATGTGCGGTCGGGCCGCGACTGCGGAAGGAAAAAACGCGGTTTTCGGCGGCCGAAAATGACAGCCGAAAGTACAGTACGAAAAAAATAACTTAAAAAAGACAGCGGAGTCGCCAAAACTGTAACTAGGGTTTTCACCCTAGCTTGTGCTGATGAGCACCTACTAAGGAATCTGGAATCCTTAGTAGCAGTTCAATGATGTATAAAATAAAGATAAACTGAAATAAAGATTAATCTAACTACGTTCTTGAAGCTAAAACAGTAAAAAAGTAAATAACATGAAACAAAAGCAGTAAATAATGAATAATAGTTTTTATTGATGTTACCTCCAATGAGGAGGTTGATGGAGTCCGTTATGCTGGTCCGATGTCGGTGGCTTCGAGCTCCAAGCTGCTTCTTCTCCTTTTCTGGTGGTGGAAATGGGCCAAAAGAGTTCTCAATGGTGAAAGTAGCTTGGTGGTAAGCTAGGGTTTCGAGAATAATTTCGGCAGAGGCAGGATGCTTATGACAATCGATGTGAAATGAGGGGTCTCCACCACTTATTTATAGGTTTTTAGTGGTGGAGTGCTTGCCCATGGTTTTGGAAACCATGTGGTTTAGGGCAGCTTGTTTAGGGTTTTTTCCTCCTTTTCCTCATTATTTTATATTTTTTCTTCCCTTTTTTGGGGATTTTTGCTATTTTTTGAGGAATTTTGGATATTTTTGGAGGAAAAAGGGGTTTTTGGCCTTTTGGAGGCATTTTAGGCCTTTTGGAGGCTTTTTATATGGCTTTATGGCCTTTTGGAGGCATTTTAAGCCTTTTGGAGGCTTTTTAGTGGGATTTTTAGGGAAATATGGTAGGCAAATGGACAAATGAGTCATGTAGTGGGGTAGATGAGGTAGTTAACCATTTTTGGGTGTTAACAGGCATAGTTATAGGAGTTTTCAAAGTTTTAGGTGGCTTTAGAGAACCTTGAATACCCTAGACGTGGAGGAACTATACCTTTGAAAATTAGACCTAGCTTGAACGTGGACAGGCTATACCTTTGAAATTGACACTTGAACTATGCGAGACATCCAAATTTCTGTACATAATAATTTGAGGATTACATGTAAAGGAAATCAAAACCGTTGTATACTAACTAACTAATTTCATTGTAGACAACGGTTTTGATTTCCTTTACATGCAATCCTCATTTAGGTAATAAGATATTCATTGCTGAGGTTCTTCACGACCCGTGTCAGTGGTATCAGAGCAAGGCAGTGAAGCATCCATGAGAAAGACCGTGAGAGAGAAGGAGCCCGCAAAGGAGCTGTTGGAGGAGCAAGTTGGTAATCCATCTGGAATGATAGCAGACTTAGTCAATTAGCTGACTAAGTCGATCAACCGACTAATTAGAGATTAGGTTGGCCACATAAGGTCATGTTGGTTGACCGAACCGACAAGTAGTTATTTGTAACTGTTTGTAATTGATATATATTAGGTTGTTGAGCGAGATGAGAACTTGGTTCAGGTCTTTTATATTGTATGGACCCTTTCATTATAGTATAATCTATTATTCTACCTACTTGTTCTTGTCTCTTGATTCTGTTATGTATGTATGCTTTTAATGTGTATTATTGGTAACCCTATGTGATCTGTGAGATTACAACATTGGTTCCATTGCCGGTAGTACATGTCTGAGATGTATACAAGCAGATGATATCATAACAGGAGATTAAGGACTGGTGGGAGCGTAAAATAACAAACTACTTGCAGAATTATGCACGAAGAAATAGATTAACGACTGCTCAAGCAAAGGAAAGGTTCTTTACCGAAACCCATGAAAAGTTTGTAGAATTAGTACTCCATCTTTTGAAAAAAATTCTGGATGAAAAATCCGAAAGCGACTAAAGACCAACAACTGCTAGAAAAACTGATTTGAGGGGGGAGGACAAACTTGTCAGAGTGGTTTGAAAAGATCTCTGACGAATTCTGCGAGGAACAAGCTATAGAAGAAATAACTTCAGTGGAAACCATTCAGAAGAAAGTCTATACAGACCTTACCGAGCAATTCTTGTGTTCCTTACCGACCTTGTTGTTTAATTTCTTGATAGAGAAAGGAGTGGGTCATATTGTTGAACCTCTTCCATCACTACGCAGACCTCCATCAAACCCTAATAGGGTGGAAAAAAAAAGAAGTGGGAGAAATTCATTGCCAAAAGGGAGTGGGAATACTTCCTAAGCAAGTAAACAGAACTATCTGAGCTTTCTAAAGCATATAATAGGCTATGGGGGGGTAGCTGGTCGTATGTCGGGGTAAAGTGGAGAGGATTCTAGTCAACTAAAGAGATACCATTCACCAGCGATGAGAAGTCATCCTAAAAAGGAAATCGAAAGGACAATGTCACATAAAGGTACGACAGACTTACAGAAAATAGAGAGGGAGAAGAGGCTACAAAGAAGGGAAGAAATAAGAGAAAGAGCTTAGCACTGCAAAGAGGAATGAGTACTAGGGTGACAGACCAAGAGAGAAATCCACCAAAGTCGGGTCATGACTGACAAGAAGAAGGTGTGGAAGAAGAAGCGTCCCCTATGGAAGAAGATTTGTGGATAGAGCAGCGAGAAGCTCTCCAAATAGAAGTTCCCCAAGAGGTAAGACCTCTATCTCTAATGAATCCAAGTACCAGGATACAAACGATTGTCGAAGAGGACCTCAGACTAAGAGCTGGTGACTTTGGTATATGGAGCCGACTAGACGATAAGAAAAACTATGATAATCATCTACTTATCCATCGAACAAAAGAAGGAAATTGGGTCACGATTCAAGCGTTACCCTCCAACTGAAGTATCCACTTACTTTACCTGACATATGAAGGAGCACCCCACCTTCCAAATACAAATTTGGAGAGTACAAAAAATTTAGATCTGCAGACAAATAATTGCAGTTGGACATTGACAGGAGAAGTCGACCCCAACCGACTACTTGTTGGAGAAGAGACAACAACTAAAATGACCGACAAAAACAAGAGTTCTGTCGACAATAGTTCTGCAAAAAGGAATAAACAAAACATCCCACTACCCCCACCACCACCTCCACCACCGCCACCTCTTGAAGAAGATAGTGACAGTGACTCCAACATGGGTCACGGGTCAGCACACATCCCTCTATATGAGGGCAATGAGGATCCCAGATGGCATTGGTTCGTCTCTGAATCGACATGGGAGGAAAACCAAGTCACAGATGAATACAAATAGATGTCGTAGTTTGCTAGTACCTTAAGGAAAAGAGAATTAACATGGCATGTATATGACCTTTTCTGAAAGAACCCCCGGAGCAACTAAAGCAGAAGTCAAAGAATTTTTTTTGTCATTCTTTAAAAATCCAGATGCAAAACATCTGGCAGCTAAGAAATTGAAGACAACATTACAAAATTTAGGAGAAACTATCTGCGACTACAACAAATGCTGGAAAGACCTTCTCATCCAATTGGTTTATGTCATTGATGAGCAACTATTAATCCAGTGGTTTCTTGCAGGTTTGTCACAGAAAATTTGTCAGCACATAAGTCTGGAGACATTCAAAACTTATGAAGATGTGCTTACTAAAGCTCTACAAGTAGAAATGGATGAAGATATTCCAGCATACCCCACGGATCATAGACTAGAGGAACAACTTGAGATCATGCAAAAACATTAAAAGAGCTAAACCTTAAGAGTCAGGATATCTGGTGCATGAAATGCTCAATGGCCGAACATTCAAAAGACAACTATCGATAGGATATCAGCCGATAGGACATTCGATTTTTGCAAACAAAGTGTTTTTGTGACATTTTCCAAGACCGTGGTGATCACATGACAAAATATTGTCCATTTAACATGAAAAATGGCAAAGCATATTGGTGTGCTATCTGCAAAACAAAGAATCACACCACGACCGACTGCCATCTAAACCTAAAAAACCGACAAAACTATCATGCAGTCTACTAGACTAATGCAGTTGCACAGAACAATGAGCAATGAAACAATGAACAAAACGACCAAAATAATCAAAGGTACGAAGGTCGTTGATACGAGCGCCGGTTCGAGAACTGACATGGAGGATATGGAGGTCGAGCTTGATTATCTGGGAATAGTGACAACCGACCATGTCGGCCCATCCAATGTTTCGCATGTTACAAGGAAGGACACTGATATGCAGACTGTCCATACAAGGACAGAACTGACCTAAAATTCTGTACTAGTTGTGGAGTAGGGGATCACTCATTAGAGGATTGCCCTACTATGCTTGAAAAAATAAATAAGAAGAAAAATGTTAATGTCTTGTCATGTGTGCAAAAACATGATATAATTAATACAAAGAATCTGCATATAGTAACCTAACAAGGGACAAAAATTGGGAATGGTAACCCACGAATAAGCAAAATAAAATAAAAGAATGTTGATCCTAACCCAGTTAAAGAAAAACAAATGTATTTAAAGAATTTTCCTGATAAGAAGAAGCTGGTGACAACCGACATAACATAGTAAAAGAGTTAATACAGTTAGTACAAAAAGATAACTTAGTATCTCAATTCATTGGCTTATTATATAAAATAAAACACAACAACAACACCGAAAAACAAACAAAGAGTATCTGTAGTCTAAACCAAAACGATAAAAATGATGTCGACCCACTTGTCGACCTAGAAATTGAAGAATACCATGTCCGACAAGTCATGCTCAACTTCGGATCACAGGTAAATATTATGACTCGAGAAACTTGGGAACAATTGGGTAGACCCCGGCTATGTGAATCAGGAATATACCTGAAATTAGCCAACTAAGGCCTAATTGAACCTGTTAGAGTATGGAAAAATGTTGACACAACAATAAAAGGAATATCGACCAAAGTCGACTTTGAAATTATTGACCCTAAGGAAGGATCCAACTCCTTCCCCGCGTTAGTAGGTCGATGTTGGGGAAGAAAAATGAAAGCATCGATATCCTTAGACAAAGAAAGAATAAAACTAAAAGGAAACGGACAAAAGGTCATTGTACCTATTCATCCATCCCAAGGAGAACCTTGGACAGAGCCTATTGATGAATAAGTTGACATCCGACAGCTATATAAGATACATAATAATGAATATTACACAGAACCTGATGTCTACGGAGAGCTTCACTTAGGTAATCAAGATTTAGTAGGATATAATTCAGACGCAGAATTATATGATTGGGAAGTCGAGAACTATGAAACACAAGCAAGAGATTGTTGGACTATTCAAAAAGTGCAAAAAAAACCAATCCGATAGTGCTTCTTGGTGTCCATCATACCAAAAATATTTGAAAAGGAAACTAGGGAATATCCTACATTAAAACCAGTAAATATAAATAATACACAAATACCAAGGTATAAAGAAAGAGAATCACTAGTCATGCATATAAAACAAGTATCCAGAAACATTGGTGAACATGGACGACTACAAAGCTTAGTGGAAACTTTTATAGGCCAAGTTGCTAGATGGTGGGATACCCATTAATCAAGACTGCAGACTTGGACAACAACTTCAACTTTCTTCATAGAAATATTTGGAGGAAAAAAATTAACCAATCAATCCCAAATACCTATGTTCATTCAAGGTCAAGATCCAGAAGACCACATAAAAACATGTGAAAAAGAATGGAAAAGACTTGGGTATAAAGATGAACGTACATGGCCACACCTATTTCCATCAACACTCTTCGACTTACCAAACAAATGGTACAAAATGGAAGAATCTTGAGGTGAAACATTCCTATGGCATGAACTCAAAGAGAATTTTATCAAAGATTTCAACTTTGTACCACAAAATGAGAATTTGGTCGAAACAACAAAGCAGATCAAAGCATTTGTACAACCGACAGAAAACAAAACACTAAAAGACAACCGACCAACAATAAACTATAACAATATACAAACCAGGACAATACTATAGTCCACAAGACTACAGATGGAAAATGAAAACCCAGAAGGGAAAAGCTTTAGATGGAAACCAAACCACGACGAAACAACAAAACCAATTCGCACAATACTCAAAGTTGAGACAACCGACAAGGAGGATACCGACCGAATGACTGCAGCAGATTTCCCTGCTACATTTTCACAATTTAATGAAGGGAGCCAACCAATAAATGAAGCCAAAGCACCAAAATGGATAGATGCTAAAGTCAAAACTAGAGAATTTGACATCTCAAGTGATGACCGACCAAAAATGGCAAATATTGGAGACTACTAGAGTGAAGAGAAAATAATAGAACTAGTGAACTTATTAAAATAATTTCAGGTTGTATTTTCTAGAGATTATAAATATCTCAAAGGTTTAGTCCATGAAATGGGTGAAATGAAAATCGACATTAAACCTAATGTTCAACCTGTGAAGAAAAGACCATATAAGCTAGCTCATAAATACAAAGAGATAGTCAAGAAGAAGATTGATAACATGCTTGCAGCAGGTATTATCTACCCTATCGACCAATCAGAATGGGCAAGTCCAATGGTTGTTCAACCAAAGAAACATAACCCAACCAAGCTAAGAATTTCTGTCGACTTCAGAGAGCTAAATAAAGTTACATTAACATACCCATTTCCAACTCCTTATGCAAGTGAAATCTTAAATGAGGTCACAGGACATGAATGCTACTCATTTACAGAGGGATTCTCAGGTTATAACCAAGTACCAATAGCCAAAGAAGATCAGAAAAAGACAACATTCGTATGCAAATTTGGCTCATTTTCTTACAGGGTTATGCCTTTTGGATTAAAAAATGCACCTGTAGTATTTTCTAGAATTGTGGTCAAAACGTTCCAAGAATATATTCACAAAACAATGGCAATATACTTTGATGATTGGACAATATACTTTATGTTAAAAGATCACTGCAAATGGCTAAGGCTTATGTTGGAACGATGTCGACAAATATAGTTATATTTGAACATTAAGAAGTGTATATTTTTGACACCCATAGGGATATTATTAGGACACATTGTCTGTAAAGAAGGTATTAAGGTCAACTTTGCAAAAATAAAAGTTATCCTTGACTTAAAACCACCAGTGAACCCAAAACAAGTCAGGGTATTACTTAGTCATATAGGATATTATAGAAAATTCATAAGATATTATTTAGACATGACCTACCCACTGGAAGAAATACTAAGAGAAGATAAATTAGAGTTCGACTGGATAGAGGAATGCAACATATCATTTGAAAAACTAAAAAGAAAGCTAGTCGAAGCACCCATCCTAAGGTTTCCAAACTAGTTGACCAAATTCCATGTACACATTGACGCATCAGGCCTAGCAATAGGAGCAATCCTAAGTCATCTAGGAGATGATGGAATGGACTACCCTATAGTTTACAGTAGCAGGAAACTAAACAAAGCTGAAAGAAACTATTTGACAACAGAAAGAGAAGCATTAGGAATGGTCTCCGCACTACAAAAATATCGACACTACCTACTAGCTATTCCATTTATATTTTACACTGACCACCAAGCACTAAAATACCTCATAAATAAGCCTCTACACCATGGAAGAATTTGACGATGGCTACTTCTATTCCAAGAATTTGAATTCAAGGTCATCGTCAGACTAGGTAAGTTAAATGTTGGTCCCAACCATTTATCCAAAATTGACACAGGAGAGGAACCGACAGGAGTCGAATATGACTTACCGGATGCACATCTATTTCGAATAGAAGTAGTCCCAGTAGAATTGAAGGAAATAGCATAGTTCTTAGAAAACGGGAAAGCACCAAAAGGCATGAATATGAAGAAGAAACAAATCTTAGCCATGAAAGCTACACCATATAGCCTCATAAATGGATTCCTATATAAAGTGGGCTTGGACGACATCCTCAGAAGGTGTGTACCAGAACATGAAAGAGAAAATATTATGCATGAAGCACATTACGGACCTACCGGAGGACATTTTCAAGCAGACACAACTACAAAGAAAATCCAACATTCAGGGTTGTGGTGGCCAACACTTTACAAAGACTACAAAAATTTTGTAAGACAATGTCATTGATGTCAAAGGCTGGGTCGACCCCTACCTAGTATAGAAATGCCCCTAATATCAGTAAACCCAAGTTTGACATTTGAAATTTGGGCCATCGACTTCATAGGACCATTTCCCATACTAGCAAGAAGAACATGTGCAAGGTACATAATAACTGCAGCTGAAAATGTAACCAAATGGGCAGAGGAAGAACCAGTCGGCACATGTTCCAGAGAGATAGCTGCTAAGTTTATATATGAGAATATCATTACCATATTTGGATGTCCGCTAACCCTAATTAGTGACCAGGGAACACACTTCATTAATAAAACTATTAAAACACTAACAGATCAGTTCCAAATCGACCACCGATGGAGTACATATTACCACCCTCAGTCGAATGGAGCAATTGAAGCATTTAACAAAACATTAACAAAAGGATTAACAAAAATATCTAACATCAACAAAGATGACTGGGATGAAAAGATACCTGCAGTACTATGGGCATACAGAACAACATACAAGTGTTCAACCGACCAAACACCGTTTCGACTAGTTTATGGACAAGAAGCAGTAGTTCCACTACACTTTAGACAACAGACACCTATTATCACAGATATTTTACATGTCGATGTCGAAAAAGGGAGAAAGGACCGACTGCTGCAACTAAGTAAGCTTGAAGAACACCGACTAATCGCATTACAACATCAGGAAATCCAGAAACAACAACAAAAGTCATGGCACGATCGAAACATCAGAAACAAAAACCTGTCAGTAGGATACCTTGCCTTACTCTACAATAGTCAGGTAAAAGGAAAACCCAAAAAGCTACATACAGAATGGATGGGACCCTATGTTGTCGAAGAGATACATGCCAATGGATCAGTCCGACTAAGGATGTTACAAGGCATAGTATTTCAGAAACTTATTAATGGTGCCCGACTAAAATGGTATAGAAACAAAACAAGTCTAAAAAAGACATATAACGACCATAATGGTTAAAAAAATGTATAAAAATCTGAAAATCCAAAAAGAAAAATATGATCGAAATACATGAAAAAGTATGACAAGGAATCACCACTTCAATAACCGACATGACGCCCATCGACATAACACCATCGACCACTCACATGATCGACATCAACCAACAACCTCAAAAGTCCCATCACGCCTTCATGACTATGAGCGACAAAATCAAATCACCATTAATGCAAACTCAAGTGTTCATGCTGGACCATCACGTCCGCCATTAATACAACCATCTACAAAAACGTCAAATGCATCAACTATAAATACTGAACCGCCAAAGGATCATTTACAGCA
This sequence comes from Pseudotsuga menziesii, assembly GCA_001517045.1. Taxonomy (NCBI): domain Eukaryota; kingdom Viridiplantae; phylum Streptophyta; class Pinopsida; order Pinales; family Pinaceae; genus Pseudotsuga; species Pseudotsuga menziesii. The sequence goes on along the minus strand of LPNX010950680.1, from coordinate 74,371 downwards.
TTTCAAACAGAGAGAGAAACTTAGAAACCAGACGACTAAAAGCCAAGAATATCGAAGTAAATTCAACCAGCAGACAGACAATATGGCACCAAAACAAATTAGAGTTGCATCCAAGGCTAAAGAACTACAAAACATGGATACACCATTAATGAGGAGGCTCAAAAACATCAAGAATGCTAAGGTTCAAGAGGGCTCATGGGAGAAACTCTAGTCCGATATTAAAGAGTGTGATTATGTTGACAAAAATCCTACACAAGCTGCAGAGAAAATAAACCACAGTACAATTGTAAACTACATAAATGCACCGCTCGTGGTCAGTTTTAGAGGTACAAAGGAGACAACGGTGAAATTTATCATAAGCCAATACCACAACGGTAGGTTTTACTTTGACAGACTAGTTGAAATCTCCAGAGAAGTAATCTACAAATTGACTGGCTTATCAAACTAAGGTGATCCAGTACCAGTTGGAATAAAAGAAGGGTTGGTAGAGGAACTAACTGGATCAGCATCAGGCAAGAACTCCAAAGGGATAATGATTAGCCAAATACAAGCTCGAACGCCACAAATTGTGGCTAAAATCATAGCCATTGCGCTTACAACGACAGGTCGAGGAAGCGACCTCAAACTGGATATGTTGGAGGCAGTGGATACCATTACGGACACAGGAAAAATATACAGACAGGATGAGTATGTCGCCGACATGCTCAAAGACATTTGTGAAAAATTCCAGGAGTTAGGAGGGATTATAATATTCCCATCCCTTATGATATGGATAGTCATGTACTCCTTGTGCCCTGTTGAGGATAAACAATTTCAAGAACCCACAAAATTCCATATGTGGAGATTCAAACCGTTCTCCCAAAATGGAACAATGAAGGAACTTGCAAAAGGAAAAGTGCTGTTAGAAAACTGGTTCCAATAGCTGAATGTCCACACGACTAGATGGAGGGTGCCCTAGAACATCCGATGAAATCTGCCCAAAACTTCCCACATCCAGTTAAAACTCGACCATACCGCGGTGTGGTACATGCAAGGTGCCAATAAATTTTCTGAGAGTTAGCTCGACAATCGGGTACAAATTTGTTGATACCATCAAAGGAAAACGAAATAGACCTATCGATAGAAGAGCCACTGACATACCAAGAGAAAGAAGAACATTATGAGCTCAACTTATACATCAGCACATTTGTGTCAGAGGAGACACCAGCAGAAGACACCGATCGACCGCAAATTATAATCAAACCACCAACAACACAAAGGGAAGAGACACAAACAGAACAGTCGGTAACCAATCCAGCTAAAGAAAGCCTCATCTCGACTCAAGACCAACGGGGAGAGATAGATACTGAAAATCCAGAGTATGCTGTCACCAAAGAAAACATACGCAAATTGTCGAAGGAGATAGAAACCTCAAGAAAAATAAAAATAACTCAGGAATAGGAGCAGGGGAAGGGTAAGAGCAAGCTTATCATTGTAGAGTCCTCAGAATATGAGGAATAACTAGCAGCTATGGCCTGTGACATTATAGAATATGCCGCAGCAAAAAAAGTTTCGGTCGAAACCCAGTTCTAGAGATTCGTCGAAGTAGGGGCACAACAAGTTCGGTCGAAGAAGGTGAAAAGGACAAACACCTTGATGACTGAAAATGTTGTCGATACCGTATCTACACCTCCACCCCCATCTCGGACCAAAATCATACAAGAAGCACTGACAGCACCTCCTTCCATAAGCCCAATCGACATATGCAAGAATGCTATGCCAAAAACCTTGAAGGAGAGGTTCAACCAAGATAGAGACATCCAGGCATATATTGAAAAACTGCCTAAGCTACCCACTTTGGTAGAAAAGATCACCACCAAATGCCCCTTGTTTGAAGCTATTGGATCTATACTACATGTTCCTCAACCTGGGCAAGTACCCCAGAGTCCGAAGACTGTGGAAGTCATAAGTTTGACATTTCAAAGAAACCCTGACAACCAAGCCGAAGTTGTCACAAGTCAGACTACATCCCTCATTCCAACCAACCCCAAACCCAACCCACCAGCCACTCAACCAACAGAATATGAGGAAGGGGAGAACATGGATGAAATAAATCGAGAAATAAATGAACTGTTCTTTGACCTTCAGGAAAATTCACCCCCACAGATCCATGACCCGTCACCTGACCATATCTCCACCAACCCGATCACACCCGACCATTCACCAACACCATCACCATTGCCCCCTAACCCAGAATCTGTAATCCAACCAGCTACACCTGAGCCACCTCCACCACAACCATTAGTGCCAACAACATCCGCATCTGGACCCTCTATGTACAACCAACCAGATGCACAACCAGCTGCAACAATCATCCAACCGACCCAACCAGAAATACCTTCAACCACCTCTAGCCAACAACCAGACAACCCAATTCTGACTCTTGCAGGTACATAGGTGTCAAAGCAAGCAGAGCAACAAAAGCACAAAAGAAAGAAATACAAAAAGAAGAAGGACCATCAAATCCAGACGACAATGGTCCACATCAGTCAACTTGGGTCGACAACTGCAGTCAATGCAACCAAACTGAGGGATGGAGAATTAGGGAAACTCTTGGAAACACTGGCAATCGAAGAAAAAATAAGGATCCAGAATAGATGTAAGGAGCTCGACGATAATGAAAAAGAACAATTCAATTTCCTTAACAAATGCAGATACCTTGTACAATCTATGATACTGGGACCGATAGAGTTTGATAACGACAAGAAGCTAGAAAAAGCTTATCATCTGTTTAAGAGCGTGGTGTCGGCGCTACAGGCATAGATGCAGGACACAAGAGAGGGACATAAAGAAGAAACAGCTCGACTATTGATGCAGCAACACATAGCTTTTTCTGAAGCATACAAGGTACTACAAGATCACATGGAGGAGTCGGTTAGTACAGAAGAAGTACTAAGAGACTAGCCTGTTTATTATGGGAAAGTCTATCAGCAAACTCACCAGACCTGACAAGAAATACAAGTGCTTGAGAAAAGAAAAAGCACAGAGGAATCACTTAGAAGCACAATTGAAAATCAAATAGTGCTCGAAAAAGACAAATTACAGAAGCTCGAGTGGCAAGCACATCAGTGATTGCAGCAAGCAATTCCAAGTTTAGAAAAAATAGACATAATCTGCCCACAGATGAAATGATTTTTTGGAACAACAAAGGAAAAGGACCAGTTTATGGGTCCTGACATGGAAAAGATAGCAAAGTTTTCCATTCAAGAGAAAATGTCGATATTATCAAGTCTGACTACATTAACCATCGACATCCAGAAAATACTGCAAAGTTGGACAAAATTCCAACACCAGCTGGCAGTGATAGCTGAAGCAATTGTTGAAGTCCGCGTACAGAAGAGACCAACCACCAGACTTCACAGCCCATGAAGATCGAACAAAGAAATAACTACTTAGGATAGGCAAATAAATTTTGGTACCTCCCTGTTTCTTCGAGACAAAGAAATGTTTTGTTTGTGGGGGAGATGTTGGAGGATCAAGTCGGTAAGCCGACTAGAATGATAGATGACTTAGTCGATTAGCCGACTAAGTCGATCATCCGACTAATTAGAGATTAGTTTGGCCACATAAGGTTGTGTCGGTTGACCGAATTGACAGGTAGTTATTTGTAACAATTTGTAATTCATATATATTAGGCTGTTGAGCCATATGAGAACGAGGTTCAGTTCTCTGTATTATATGGACCCTTTCTTTATAATATAATGTGTTATTCTACCTGCTTGTTCTTGTCTCTTGTTTTTGTTATGTATGTATGCTTTTAATGTGTATTATTGGTAACCCTATGTGACCTGTGAGATTACAACAGGAGCTATCACAAAGAAAGGAGAGCTCCTTAGTAAATATTGTGGAAGAAAGACTACACATAAAGAGGAGACTACACGTAAATTATTTAGAAGAATTATTTTCTTATTTTTATGAAAAAAAAGGAAGAGAGGGACCATTTATATTTGTGTGTAGTGGTTTCTTTAAATTAACTATCAAATCTTTGGGGAGTTCCTTTTAGAAAATAATTTTTTTAAACAACCATTTATATTTAAGTGCAAGGTTTTTTAAATTGAATTATTAAACCTTTCGGGAAATATTTTTAGACGATAAAAATATTTTAAAGAACATCGGCTGAGAGGAAAAGAATATATCAGAAAGTAATTTGTACACAAAAATTTACTACACAGTAAACTTCAACGAATTCTTTAATTTCAATTGTTGGAGTAATTTTTTCTGGGAAAGAAAATTATCTTGAATGGTTTCGTAAAGTTAAAAATACCCTTATTTTTGATGACATGTGGGATGAAACTTGTAAAAAGGAAAAAATTTAAAGATAAGAAAGAAGGATATGCAATAGATGAAGTGGATAAAAGTACACCAGTGCCACCTACTAATACCAAAGAGTTAGGATTATGGAAAAGAAATGAAAATAAGGCTTATGCCTTAATCATTGCCTTTGTAAGTGAAGAAGTAAGTAGACATTTAGTTTCTAGCAAAAGTGCTTGGTAAGCATTAGAGAAACTAAAATATTTATATGATTCACAATTTGAGCTTGAAATCATACAATTGTTGATGAAGCTATTTAACTTATAATTAAAGAGATAATGATCCAATGAAACTTGCTTATGAAATTATAACTATTTTCCATGATATTGGCGCAACTAGTGTAAAAGTTGACATTCAACATATTGCAATTATTAAATCTCTCTATCCTACCTATACTCACTATTTAGAATCACTTCAAGCTAGTGGCCAGATGAAATCTATGACCTTCGAAATACTTGTTGAGGAAATTGTAGAAAGAGAGAAATCATTTGGAAAGAAAGAGTCTAATCTCAATGAAGATCAAACTGTGTGTCTTGCACAAAAGGACACAAATGAAAAGAAGAATTTGCAAAGGATGAAAATAGAAGCGGAGGTCAAGGTAGAGGACAAATAGGACAATACAGAGGAAGGGGGAGAAGATTTAATCAAGGAGAGACATAATGTTATAGATGTGGAAAAATTGTTCATACTTCTAGTTATTGTAAAACTTCTTGGGAGAAAATTGTTAACAAGAAAGAGAAAATTCAAGACAAAGGAAACAATAAAGGAAACCCTCCTGAATCTACACATTATGTTGTTGCACATTGTAATATTGGAATTGAAGAATCTTTTAGTACTTTGTTTCTTGGAATGACATATGGTTATTAGATACTAGAGCCACATGCCATATGACATTTAGAAAAGACTTCTTTGAGACATTTAGTGATCAAAATGATGGGGTAGTACATTTGGTAGATAAGTCTTAGTTAAAACCTTTAGGAATTGGATCTGTTAAACTGAAATTATTAGGGCTTGCTGATTACATACTTTCTGATGTTATTTATGTTCCACAATTGAAGATAAATGTAATATCTCTTGTGCAAATTAGACAACAAGATCACTCAATACATATGTTTGATGGAATCATTGAGATTAGAAGATATTGTGATAATGTGATTGTAATTACTGGAGTGGAAGATAACAACTTTTAAAGTTGAATGGTACCTCATCCAATTCATAGAATTCTTCAAATTTGGCTAAGCATAATAGTAATTTATCTTCCATCTTGTTATGGCATGCTAGATTTGGTAATATTAATTATGATAGTCTTAGAATTATGAAACGGAAAGGAGTTCAAGGGATTCTTACTATTCCAAGACAACTTTCCCAATGTGATGCTTGTATTTTAGGCAAGCATAGTAAACAACCTTTTCATAATTCTATATTTAGAGATTCAAGAAAGCCTGGTCTTATTCACTCAAATTTATGTGGGAACATGCCTGTACCATCGGCGAATGGTAAAAAATATATAATTTTTATTGATGACTTTACAACGACGTGTTGGGTTTATTTATTAAAAGAAAAAGGTCAAGAATTTGATACATTCAGAAATTTTCATTTGTGGATTAAAAATGAAGCTCAACTCAATATTGGAACCCTTAGAACTGATAATGGTGGTGAATATACATCTTGATATTTTGAAAAATATTTGTAGGAGAATGGTATTAAGCCTCAAACCAATGTTCCTTATATGACACACCAAAATGGTGTGGAAGAATGTATGAATAGGACATTGTTGAATATGATAAGATCAATCATGTTTTTTAAGAATGTTAAGTTAATGTTTTGGGGAGAAGCAGTTATTTGTGGTGTCTACATTAAGAATAGTTTTCCTTCTGCTGCACTACAAAACAAAACACCTTATGAACTATGGCATGGTCATCTTCCAGCTATCAAGCATTTTAGAATTTTCGGTTCCACATGTTCTGCTTTGATTCCTGAGCAACAAAAATATAAATTGTGAGAAAGAAGTTGGAAGTGTATTTTTTTGGGATATTCTAATACTTCCAAAGCTTATAGATTGTATAATGAAGATAACATGAAGTTTATTGTTTCTAGAGATGTTATATTTCTTGAATTTGAGAAATATGCACTCACTATTAATAAACAACATGTAAACAACTTGCTCATATTGATAGATTTGATTCTAAAAAAATCTATTATGAAATAGATAATGAACTTCCAAATCTTGGAGGGGGGATTTCTGTTGTAAGTCAATTTTTGAAATTTCCTTCTATAGAAACAAGTTCTTCTAATGCACAAGTTAATGAAATAGATGGTGAGATAGTTGATGATATTGTTAATGGAATGGATAAATTAAGTCTCATAGATAATAAAGAACCTTCTCTTGAAGATGAAACAGAGTAGACACCACATCAACAAGTTCGTAGATCGATACAGACTAAGATATTTCAAAAAGGTATGATGATTTTGTCACATTATATTGTGAATTATACTTTTATGCTTTTGATGAACCTACATCTTTTCAAGAAGCACTAACTAGTGATATATGGAAAAGTGCAATGCAAAGATAGTATGATGCTCTCATAAAAAATGGAACTTGGAGGTTGATTGACCCTTTAATTGGAACCAAACCTAATGGAGGCAAGTGGATATATAAGAACAAGTATAAATCATATGGATCACTTGACAAACACAACGCGAGTATTTTATAAAAAGCATATGCATAGAAAGAAGGTGTTGATTACACAAAAACATTTGCTCCTACAGCTAAATGGTGCACTATTCGAACTATGTTTTCATTAGCAGCACAAAAAGGATGGAAAATAAATCATATGGATGCTAAAATTGCCTTCCTGAATGGTGACTTCAAAGAAGATGTTTATATGGATCAGCATGAAGGATTTGCTATCAAAGGTCAAGAAAATAAGGTATGAAAATTGGTAAAATATTTATATGGTTTCAAGCAAGCACCCCGAGCATGATATGAAAACTTAATTGAAAATCTTCTCAAATTGAATTATAAGCATTTCAATCTAGATTATGCAACTTTATTTGTCAAGAATGTTGGAAGATCGTTTGTATATCTAGTTTTCTATGTGGATGATTTTCTTATCACATGAAATAATGATGATTATATAGACTCTTTTAAAAGAGAGTTGAAAAAGGTTTTTTATATGACATATTTGGGATTATTACATTATTATTTAGGAATTGATGTAGATAAAAAAACAAAGCACATTTTTATTTCTTAGAAAAATATGTTGGAGAGTTATAAAAAAAAATTGGTATGCAAGATTGTAATCATGTTTCTACACCAATAGGGGAGAATCTAAAGCTTACTTCAAGTGAAGGTACCAAATTTGAAGATCCAACAAAGTACAGGAAGATTGTTGGAAGTTTAATTTATCTTATACTACTCATCCAGACATAAATTTTGTTGTAGGAATACTTTATAGGTTTATGCATCATACCTGTGAAGGTCATTGGAATGTAGAAAAGCTAGTGCTCAAATATTTAAAAGGAACTCAATCTTATGGCATCAAATATTCTCAAGTTTCAAAATTCCATCTGACTGGTTATTCAGATTTTGATTTTGATGGAGATAAAGAGCATTGGGTATCTAATTCAGGTTATTTGATGAAGCTTGGATCAACAACTATCACATGGAGATCATGAAAGAAATATGTTCTTTCTGATTCTACAACTGAATCTGAATATGTTGCAAAATATCAAGCCATGCAAAAGAACATTTGGCTTTGTAAAATTCTTGAATACTTGCAGAAGAAACAAATGAATTCAACGCCTCTCTTTATTGACAACTGTTTTGCAATTCAAATGGACAAGAATCCAAAATTCCATGATCAAACCAAACATATCAACACCAAATATCACTTTATTCGACATCATGTTGAGGCCAAAAGCATTCATCTGAGACATTGTTCTACTTCATATAAAATTGCATATCTCTTTACTAAATCATTAGGCCATGAAAAGTTTGAAAATTTTAGAATCGAGCTTGGCATTTCAGATGTCCCTTCGGATTAAGGGGGAAATGTTTAATAATCCTTTGGGAATTCATTGTAAATAATATTTCAGTTATTAGTTAGTAAGTTCTAGGTAATAATCTCATTATCTAATTGTAGATAAGGGTTTTCATTTCCTTTATATGTAATACTCATTTAGGAAATAAGATATTGATTGTTGAGTTTCTTCACGGCCTATGTCAAAAGGAACCCAAATGATATTTTTATCAATACTGACTATTATCCTACTAGGGAAAAATGCTATGTTTTGAATACAAATCCGATGCAGTTATTAGATATTTCCATAAGACTTGATAGTTCAACTTATCTTTTTAACGAAAATAAGATAACATGGATAAATATATGGTGACAATGACAAACTAGAGTTTATATTTATAGAGATAAAATACTATTCCAGGAAGCCCTAATCTATATTCGTAAAGTAAATTATCAATATCAGGTTTTGAATGTTATATATATTTTAGCAGAGACAGATAGAGACGCATATCTAGTAGAACCAACAGATTTAATAAAATATTGAAAACATTCTATGTTTTCTCAAATAATTTTGATTTGGAATTACAAAAAACAAGTTCTATATGCAGAAGAAATCTTAACTTAACATGGATTTATACTCGTATGGAAAATCTAAAAAGACAGTGTTCATAGTATAGTTTAAAAGATGAACTTCTCTTCCCTTGAATTTCCCTCTCTGTGTGAGGTTAGGGTCACTGGTACCAAATTCAGATTGCATTGCATTGGTCAAATGCATAGCCTGTATGCCACAAAAAAACAACATTAAAGAAAGACATGACATAAGAGTTATTTAAAGCTGAGATGGATGATATTCATTAATTAATATCGGTTGTAGCATGTACAAAGGAAAATTCAATGCTGGTTGCGTCATTTCCAGTGGTTAATCTTCCAGTTGTTGCTTTTCTTAAATTCAATTCTAGTTGTGTCCTTTCCAATGTTTAATCTTCCTGTTATTTCTTTTCCGTGCTTTTCTTATATTTTGATAGACAAACAAAATAACTTATCGAGAATATCTATTGCTGCTACAATTTGGAAATTACTAGGTTAGGTTCAAGTTTCTTTATAATATAGGGTTTTTATAATTAAAAAACTGAAAGAAGAAATCCATAACATTTGGCAATTCTGGGGATCTGCATCTGTGCTTCAATATCAGTTCGATTTTGAAGCTTAGAATGTGATGGTTTTACATTAACTATCTCAAAAACTCATGAAAATTGTACTCGTGGAGTATATTTTCCTAATAGGTAGGCTATTCTGTCATTTTGTAGAGCTTAGCACACCATGAATATGCTTTCTCTGAGGTGATTTGCAGTTGTCTCATCAACATTTTGTATTTACATCAATTCACTATGAATTTGTAGTGGTGTTATTTATGATTTTACAGTGGGTTTATTATCCTTCTTTCTCCATGAACATGGTAACTAATTACATCTATGTATTTTCAATATAGGTTTGAAGTAGATTTGTTAAACAAATTCACCATCATTTTTCCTCTGGAGCAATCCCGTCCAAGGGAAATTTCAGTATGTAGATATGACTTTGGATGGTAGCCTCACTAGATGCAGCCATAAGTAAAGGACTCACCAAGAACAACTATGCCACCACCACCATTAGTCTTTCCCTGATAGCCATTTTTGTAGTTCTAGGAATCGCTTTACTGATGGTAAGTTACTACAAGATATTTTCCAATTATTACAAAGCTTATCGATGGAGACCTTTTTTAGGAGGAGACGTATGAGTTTGGACATTGAAGAGAATATACAAGTCGATTCTTATTCACTAGAAGGATTCGAAGACCCCAGAGGATGGCAAGTAATTACTCAATCATATGGCCTACATGAAGTTGTGATCAGAACCATTCCTTTGTGCAGATTCACTAAAGCAGAGAAGATCATAGACAACATGGAGTGTGCAGTTTGTCTGTTTTAGTTTCAGGAGAATGAGGCTCTTTGGATTCTTCCCAAATGCATCCATGCATTCCAAATTAACTACATTATAGATCCAATATTGTGTATTTAGAAAGCACATTTGTACCTTCCATGGCCTCCCCGATATGTACACATGATTACATCCTAGTTTGGAACATGGGATGGATGGGGTTGTGCATGATAGTTTTAGATTAGATAACTCAAGTGCCACTAGATATAGAAATAGTGTAGAACACATGAATAATCTGTAGTTTCAAGAGTGTGGGGACACAATACTACAACACACAAGATTAGATTTGGAAACTAAATGATTTAACGAGTATGTTGATGGGCTTGATTCTAGGGGTGTAATATTGAAAGTAGGGGGAGATCAAACTGTCGCGAGTTTTAAGGGAGACCCAATAATAGAAAAAGACCCTTATCTGAATTATTTACCACTTTATCATGATCATATTCATTTGTATCTTCAGGGAATCAAAATTACAATTTTACATCTAGAGATTCTAGAACCCATCTTTTGGATTCTTTGCCTACTACATATAGTACTACATCTCTATGGATATACATGAGTAATTTCAGATGGAGCAAGAGGTTTAGTTCACCATTCAATTCAAAGGGTTTATTTTCATTAAATCCAAGAGGATTAAAGTCACCGTTTATCAGGAGGGGATCACCATCTTCAACCAATTTTCCTTCAATTTTTTCACTTTCACCTGCTAGAGATTACTACAACAACAATAGATTTTCTATGGGTATTAAAGGCATGTAGTTTTTCGAGACTACTACAACAACAATAGATGTTCTATGGGGATTACAGGCATGTAGTTAGGTGGTGCATTTCTCCAGATCATAATTCAAAATCTCAGGTCCTACGGTGCTTGTCTGCATCGTGAAAGGACTTTCCCCGGGGCTGCTTCCCAAATAGCTGAAGAGAGATGAGCGTATTTGGAGGAGGCCAACTAAAGGGACAAGAACCAGGAGAGTGGAGGAAGAAATTGGCGAAGGCAATAAGAGTAAACATCAAGGTCCCCATCATCAAACAATATGGTGGTTTGAAAGGATAGGTATCTCTGCTTTAGGTGTTTCTCTTGACTCTCTTCCTACAACAAAATACTCTTCAGCAACAATAGCTTGCATCCACTATTTATCCTCCAACTATGCCTGCAGTATCATACATGCCTAACTACAACATCCCTTCTACCAAGCAGAGTCAATAAGCATTGTGGATAGCTTGGACTCCCACCTGGAGGTGACAAGAGTAAGATGGGGGATCCTGATTCCTCCACTTATCAGAGTTGGGAGAACATACAATCATCAACCATATTTCAATCCATGAAAAGTATGTTGTTTGTGAAGAGATCATTCTCTATATTTACATCCAGCAGAATTAGGCCATGAATAAATCAGGGTCATAAACATATAAGTTACGACCGATAGGATGTGTACAAGTCTGTTGTTTGTGAAGAGATCGTTCTCGGCATTTAGATCCAGTAGGCTCAAGCCATGAATAACTTCGGGTTGTCAACATAAAATTTATGACCGATAGGCTATGGACACGGCGAGGATCCTCACAGGCCGTCCAAAAACGACGAAACATGTTGAGGAATGAACCCCTTAAATAACATCTTCAGTGTAATTAATCTTACTACTAATATTAATATTAGTTTATTTTTAAGATTATAGCTAAGATAAACACAAATTTGGTATATGAAACCTCTTGTTTGTGGGACAAGGGACCCCTATGCACAATGAT
>LPNX010950680.1:0-50112 GCA_001517045.1 Pseudotsuga menziesii | reverse complement strand
AGCAGTTATTGATTGGGATGACCCCTAGTCATAACTGAGTAGCACCGGAGATATTTCCAGGATTGTATTCGTATCTGGGGGCTCTTTCAAGAGTTTTGGGCTTTGATACCCTTCCCATATGGTCAATCCCACCTGCAACTATCCTCCTGAGCATTGATTATATTGAGGTGACCTTAGTGGCCTTACCTAGGATATCGAGGGGGTACTTTGCAGGGGTTATTCTGCGGGTGTCCCGTCTAGGTTGGGGTCGAACAACACAGTCGCTTTACGTGTTGAAGCTGAGGGCCACAATAATTGGTTACATACCTCCGCTTGTTGTGTATGGGAGCCTCAAGCCTCTCCTAGGCGAGACATGCCTGCTTCATTCGGGAGCTCACTTATCCTACCCTTGATTGCTTGTGTTTGGATTTAGATTTTATTGGTGATTTATCTGTGCACATTAGCTTGCCGAGGGTTTTCGTAGATAGAGAGTCTTTTATATTTTTTTATTCATTGTGGATTCAGGTGCAACTCCTCGCCATTTTCATCGTTTAGCAGGAATTTCTCCTTTTACATATCCTCCTCCTTTGGGAGAGGGAAATATATAGTCTAGGTAGACTACTTCACACATTGATTCACACACCATGGGAGACCACGTTGAAGGTATTCCTGAACCACCTTCTCCCATTCATGTGGAAGATGGGGAGTTTACTCCTAACTATGATCCTTTACCCGACTTGACTGATTTAGGTCCTGTGATCTCTGAGATAGGTACTTTTCATGATAGACCTACTTACTCTAGGTTTGATTTCCCATTGACGCATCGCCATTATGGAATGCTAGAAGATGATGAGACTCATTTCGAGCCAGCGAGCACTAGTTATGGTAGTTATGGTATGTATGGTTTTCCTACACATGATTTGGAATTTCATGTCGAATCTGAGTTTGAGCCTAGCACTATTCCTAGGGGAACTCTCAGTCCTTACCATGCAGAGAGGTTTGTGAGCACAAGTCACATTGCACCTTCCATCCTGGCGGTGGAAGCTACATCACATATTCCTCCTAGGTCTAGGGTTAGTGATCCTATTAGGGTACCAGATCTGAGATGAGTGACTATAGGGAATAACACACACATAATTACATAGGTCCCTCCATCCTCTGTCCCTAGTTCTTCTAATGTTCACCCTCCACCTCATTCACGTGGTCCTTCGGGCGGAACATTGCTACGAGTCATGTCTATACTATTGTTACTAGACCAGTTGTGTCTCAAGTTTAAATACCACACATTGCTTCGGGAGGTTATGTTCATACTTCTAGAGGTCATGTTACTACTTCCGGAGCGTATATTCCTACTTCCGGTATGTATATTCCTACTTCCGGAGCGTATATTCCTACCTACGGAGTGTCTCATGGGACATCTCATGCGATGACTTGTGGACCTTATTATGGGACGCAGTATGGACAAGGTTCTTCACCTTATGGGGGTGGGTATCAACAACCTGCTTACTCTCCAAATTATGGATTTGTAGCTATGAATAGTCAAGGTACACCACACTATGGTGCTTCCATGCCACCCTATATGGGTCAAACGGGAGGAGGGCACTATGGCCAAGGCCATGGTGGTAATCAGACCTATGTGAATAAGAACTATCAGGGAGTGGTCCATCGACCTCATCATCCTAGGCTCCCTTTCCTTACAACGTTGAATCTTCCTAACTTGTCGATATTGACAAACAATCATGTAGCTCATGACCCAGCTTGGCCGGCTGTCCCTACTAAGCTTCCTCGGACGTACCCAAATTCGAGGGCAAACCGGGAGAGGATCTGAGCGAACATGTTACCACCTTTCACCTATGGTGTTGTTCAAATTCCTTACATTAGGACTCAATCCATTTGAGACTATTTCAACGCACCCTTATAGGGCCTGCCGTGAAATGGTATATAGAGCTACCTAGGGGAGAATTCACTTTGTTCGATGACCTAGCAATGACTTTTCTTAACCACTTCCAGCTACCAGTGCGTTATGACAGTGGTACTGAAATCTTGTCAACATTTGGGTATGGTAAAGCCACACATATCTCAGATCATATCCAAGAATGGCGTAGACAGAAGAGGTTAATTAAAGCCTTTATACCACTAGAATTCCTCCTCGAATGGTTCCTTAAGTCGTTATTGCCATATATAGCAAATGATGTGTCTACATATGGAGTGCGAAATGAGGAGCAAGACATTTTTAGGGTGCAGGAACTGGATTTGATTTATGCTCAGTCCAGTTTGTTATGTGAGATCATTCCCAATGCCCCGTGTTCTAGTTTCGATCCCAAAGTTAAACTTGGACCACATGCCGATGGCATTGTGGGTTGTGCGAGTGCTAAACCTGCGGATTCAATTGCAAAACAAGTTAGTTAATTTTCAATCAACCAGTCTGCTTTGGGACAAGCCATGGCTTTGTCTCAACCTGCCCAAACGGCGAGTGTGCTTTCAGTGCAATCGTCAGACCATAAGGGTAACTAGGAGCCTGGATGGAATAAAAAGAAGGGTAAGAATAATCATAAGGGTGGGAATAGGAATGAGAATGCTAATAATGGCAAGAACGCCTGTGATGCTGTGTGGGACAAGAAAGCTAAACGTAAGGTTAAATTCCCTTGCAAGTTGTGTAAGGACGATCACCTCACTTACTTGTGCCCCCGTATCGATGAATTCTCAAGATTCTTGGCACAGGGCCCAACTGTGATAACTAACCCTTCACCTCACAATCAAAATATGAACTTGAGGACCCATGATCAGTCTAGTGGTGATCAATATTTGTCGGAGGGTAGTGGTCATGGTTGCATTAACATGGTTCATGCTGTGAAAGTTGTGACCCATGCGAAGGACTATGGTTCGTCACAACCCAACCCAGGAAAGGATCCTGATCCACCAGGGACTCCTTTGCATATTGAAAAACTTGTGGACAAACCTAAAACTGCACCTCACATTCCTAAGGGTGTCCTTAAGCGTTCGGGGCACAATCCTAATGCCCGAGCTACCCAGAACTATTCAGTTGTTGAGGATTTGGGCCATACTCCTTATGCGATGTCTGCACTAGAAGTGCTTCAAAGTTGTCCTTCGTAAAGGAAAGCTTTGCTTTCTGCCCTTGGTGTGAATGATGATAATTATTCCTCCGTGATTAAATTTGAAGCCGCAGGACTTCAGCCTTGCTTGCCTTACTATGTGTCTCTTTTGATTCACGTAGAATGTCTTAACATGACCGTCAAGCGCACTGTGATTGATGAAGGAGCTGCTTCTTCTGTGATGTCTTTATCATGTTGGAAGGGTTTAGGTTCCCCTGAGTCGTCTAAATCAATGACCATGTTAACTGATTTCAATGGGAGATCATTTAAGCCGCATGGGATTCTCCCTTCCCTTAAGGTCCATTTGGGAGGGAAGACCATTTCAATAGAGGTCGAGGTGGTTGATGCTCCCCTTGAATACAATCTCTTACTGGGTAGGAATTGGATGTATAGTATGCAAGCTGTAGCTTCTTCCCTATTTCATGTTGTGTGCTTTCCATTTAACGGGAAGATAGTTATGATTGATCAAACATCATTCAAGAATCGGTCGGTTAACGCATATTTGGGAGCTTCGATCCCGATCATAGAGCACTCTCAGCCGGCAACTGGGAGTGTGGGTGTGGGCATGTATCCATCCCTCATGGGAAGTTTTAGTTGTCTTGCACCTATCTTTATGATAGGGTCTAGCTCCGGTGAGGATTCGACATCTATGAGACCGGTGTCTTTTTGCACGAGTCATATGGAAGATCCTTGGATTCTTCCTACACCGAATACTTCGAGTGAGCCCATCATGACGGACGTGCCGTTTCCTGCAAGTATGGTAGCTTATCAAGCTAATCATGAGTGTGTTGCAAAGCCTAGTCCTTCCTCTTCACAGACGGAGGAGAAGGACCCGTATGTGCTGCCTGCATGGGCAGTACAATATTCTCATGCACACGACTACCTTGATAGTGTTTTTCCTTTAGACGAAGCGATTATTGAGGCCATGTCGGGAGTTGAGCCACCATGGGAAGAGCTCCATCATAGATCTTACTTTCCTCCTGAGCTTGATCGCTTGGAGTGTGAGGACTTTAGGGAGGTTCTTAGTGAGAGAATTGGTAGTCCTATGGTTCCATTAAGCTCTCCTAGTCCGATGGCTGATGGAAACATGGCAAATATATCTCCAACGATTCCTATCAATATCTCTCACGATCTTGGCAGGATAGAGAATGTCTATATTGGGGTAGAATGTTCCCATGCTGAGATTCTAGAATACACCAAGATGTTTAAAGAATTTTGTGATATATTTGCTTGGTCTTATGATGAAATGCCAAGTATCAACCCTCGCATTATCGAACACGAGATTAAGACTTATCCCAACGCTAAGCCTATTCAACAATGGTTGCATGTGGTGAATCCTAGGAAAGCACCCATGATTAAGGAAGAGATAGAGAAACTGTTGAAAGCCGGTTTTATCTATACCGTTCCCTTAACGAAGTGGGTTTCAAACCCCATTCTAATGGATAAGAAGCAGGGAATGATCCGCATATGTACTGATTTTCGTGATTTGAATCGTGCCTGTCCTAAGGTCAATTTCCCCACACCATTTATTGATCATATTTTGGATGAGTGTGTGGGTAGCGAGGTTTTTTCCTTCATGGACGGCTTTTCTGGATATAATCAGATACAAATTAAGCCCGAGGACCAACATAAGACCGCATTTTTTTGTCTTTGGGGAACTTTTTCATATCGGAAAATGCCTTTTGGCCTTAAAAATGCCGAAGCTACTTTTTAGCAAGAAATGACCTTGATTTTCCACGATATCAAGTCGATTATCAAAGTATTTTTGGATGACCTTGCTACTTATTCTCATATGAGAATGTGTCATTCCTATCATTTGAGATTGGTATTCGAAAGGTGCCACCATTATTTGGTTAGGTTAAATACTCACAAGTGCATCTTTTGTGTGAAGTCAGGTCGCTTATTAGGATTCATCATTTCTAAGGAGGGTATAAGAGTCGACCCTTTGAAGGTTGAGGCAATACTTCAGTTTCCTCCCCCAAAAAATATTCGTCATCTTCAATATTTTCAAGGCATGGAAAACTTCTTACGGAGATTCGTTGTCAATTTTGCCAATTTGACTAGAGGCTTCATGTGTATTTTGAGGAAGGACACCACCTTTTGTTGGGATGAGTGAGCTCGGGAGTCCTTTGATGCACTCAAACAAGCCCTAGAATCGGCCTTGGTGATTAGTCCCCCAGACTATAGCCGTGATTTTCTACTGTATGTGGCCATGTCCATGGAGACGATTGGGATGGTTTTGGTTCAAGAGGTTGACGAGCTCCAAGAGCATGTCATATACTATCTGAGCCGGAATCTTATTGATGCAGAGATTCGTTATTATCATGTTGAGAAGCTTTCCTTAGCTACCGTACATGCAGTTCAATGGTTGAGACATTATATTCTCCTTCGCCAAACCTTGGTTGTAGCCCATGTCAATCCATTTCAATTCGTCCTCACTTAAAGGATGATTGGGGGAAAATATAATAAATGGATTTTCATCCTGCAAGAACTCGATCTTGAGTTTGTTTTGGCAAAATCAAAGAAATCGCTAATTTTTGCAGAGCTTATATCATATTTCCCAAGTGAGGCCGAGGAGTTGGTTTGTGAAGATACGTTTATTGATGAGCACATCTTCTTAATCTCAACCTTAGACCCATGGTATGGGGATATCATTATATATCTACAAATGTTGAAGGTCCCCACTCACCTCTCATGGGATGAACGAAGACGATTACGTCACGTGTCTAAGAATTACCTCATAGTGGATAACAATTTATACCGCCGTGGGGTAGATTCCATTTTATGTTGTTGTTTAAATCGCGATGAGGCTGAGGTAGTGTTGAATGATTGCCACGGAGGGGCATGTGGTGGTCATTTATCTGGGATTTCTACAACCCAAAAATTCTTAAGAGTGGATTATTTCTGGCCGTCGATCTTTAAAGATTGTGTAGATGTCGTCAAGAGGTGCCACCCTTTCAAGGTGTTTGCATGTAATATGTGCTTGAAACCTGCCCTGTTACATCCCATCATCACCGCTGGTCCCTTCACTAAGTGGGGGCTTGATTTTATGGATTGCAACCCAACTTCAGCTGGGGGGCATCATCATATCATATTGACTGTTGATTACTTCACGAAATGGGATGAGGCTATGCCTACAGTAAAATTCAACTGTGAGACAGCCGTGCACTTCGTATTCAACCAGATTATTACTCGGTTTGGGATTCTGAAAGAGCTTGTTACTGACCATGGCTCGCACTTTCAGAATCATATGATGGAAGAGTTGGAATCAAAGTTAGGGTACAAGCAAGAGCATTCCTCCTCTTACTACCCTCGAGTGAATGGATAGGTAGAAGCAGTGAATAAATCACTCAAATCCATTCTCCAATGAACCATCTCACAAAGCAAGAATAATTGGCACATTATGTTATATCCTGCTTTGTGGGCGTATAGAACCACTATTAAGACTGCCACATATTTTTATCCATATCATCTTGTACATGGAGTGGAGTCGGTATTGCCAGTTGAATGTGAGATTCCTTCTTTGAAACTAATTGTAGAGCTCTTACCAGACACTTCCCCATTGGAGGAGCGTTTGGTCCACCTTGAGCAACTTGATGAGCAATGTCGATATGCCTTGGTGGCTCTAGAAGTAAATAAACGTCGCGTAAAGGTCCAGTACAATAAGTCTGTCCATCCAAGGAGATTTAGTGAGGGAGACTTGGTCCTTTTGTGGGATCAACCTAAAGAACCCTTGGGGGTAGGAAAGTTTAACCCCATGTGGCGTGGTCCTTACATCGTCAAACATGTGTTAGAGAAGGGCGCTTATGAGTTAGTGGATTATGAGGGAATGCCCTTAGCGGAGCCTAGGAAGGGGCTCTATATCAAGAAGTACTATGCATGATTTTCAGCCAAGGCTGGTTATTGTATATTAATGTATAGTTTTGCATAGTTAGGTCTTTTTCTTATGGTGATTAGATTTGTGATTAGTTTCTGTTTCTTTTGGAAGATGTCAATGGAATATTCCACCTACATAGGATTCGCGGATGGTGCGAGCCATCACACTCAACACTCAGCCTCTTCTGCTTGGGTGATTTATACTCCTATGGGTCAGGTACTATCTTCAGGAGGTGTATGTTTACAGCCATCTTCAAACAACGTTGTTGAATATAGTGTTGTTATTGAGCTTCTACAGGATGCCATTTTACATGGCGTTCTCTCTCTTGAGGTACGCCTTGATTTGGAGTTAGTAGTGTCACAACTTAATGGTTTGTACCATGTTAAATATCCGACGTTATTAAGAAGATTCTTATGTGTGAGATTATTAGAACGACAATTTGACAATATAACATACATATATGTTCCAAGAATTAATAATCAAGTTGCTGACTCATATGCTAACTACATGTTAGATTGGCATTTGTTTCATACACAGTAAATTCATCACAAACACAAATTCTTACACATGTAAATAAATAAACCGATCATCATAAATTTTTTTATATACATCCAAACTGTGGTAATACATAGTGTCATGATACAAAAATGGGGCTCTCAAGCCACCAAAATATAATACATTGTAATACAAAATGTATCACTCCCAGGTATCTAAGCCTGTGGAGGGGGAGGGGGGTTGTGATCATGGAATGTCACTATGGCTCTAGCTAGCCGTCGAAATAATCGCACTCATGCTCGTGGTACACCCACCACCTGGCGCTGCATAGCCTTAGGCAAGTCCTTAACTTGCGCCATGGGAACTCTATGTGTCAGCCTCACACAGTTGGTATGAATGTTTTGGAGCATCCGCTCCGCATCCACACATGTGATATCGTCTCCTCTTCCCCTCTGTTTATGATGAGGGAAGCCTTCAGGCCACCGCGGTCCCACATCTACATGCATACTGTAGATGTTGTTAAGTCATGAACTTGTTTTCTTCAACTTTATATTTTGCTTGTGATTTTTGTTTTAATTTTTCTCATTAACTTACTTTAATGAAATTTTGGTTTAAAGTGAAATTTTGATTTTTGCCTTTAGATTTTTATTATTTTTTGTTTCCTTAGGTTCTGAAGGGTTTTATAGGATATATATTGATTAAAGGTTTCATAAATAAACTCTAAGAGCAAGGTCTACCATATAAACCTTATTTAAAATGGAATTAATGACTAAAAAAGCACCAAATTTGATTTTAAAACATTCTTGTAGCGTAACGGCTAAAATTTTACACTATGGCGCTACAAGAATATCGCAGGCACTAATTTTGTCATTTTTTTCACCAGATTTTCCCATGATTTCACTCCTGGATGACTAATCACATGTGTAAATAGTTTTGGATACGTGTTTCATCAGAAATAATCATGCAAACAGGTGTGGTTTATGACATGAAGGAGATCATGGTTGTCAGGAGTTAGGGCTCAACGTATCGTGACAAGTAGAGGAACAAGCCAAGATTGATGGGAAAGAGGTTCTCCACATATGCATTATGAAGCTGAAGGTGAAGTGGAACGAATACAACTGCTAAAAATACAGAATTTGCAGTTACATAGGGAATTTAGGGTTTTCTTAGTGCGCCAATTGGAAGCAATAGGAGTTTGAAATGAAAGAGAGTTGTGGTTCAAAAATGTGCCTTTTACCTTCAATGCCCAAAGGTATATTTTACCTGGCATTATTCCAGACTAGAGCAAAGGAGTGCTCATTCAAAATTTCAAATCTGAATGGGTGGATCCCATCAAAGTCCTACAAAGCTACATTACCTGTGAAGGGAGGTATGCTTTTGTATTCAAGTATCATTTCAGGTTCTTACAGCACCTAGCTGGTGAATCAATGATGAGCCTCCCCTTCTTCTTGTTGAAGAGTTTGTAGAAAATGTCAAGTAGGGTCAAGGAGCATCATGACCACACTGCACAATCCATATTCCATCATGGATTGATCAAGCTTATTATCAGCACTATTCTAAAAAGAGAAGGAAAGACATGGGACTTCTTTCTCTTTTGGTCTGGGTTCCAAATTAAGCAAGAAGAACAGCCTACCAAAAATCATGTGGACAAGGGACAAACCCTAATTAGAAAGTTAGGGAAAAAAGTCAAGTCTGAAGATAAAAAATGTGTCAAAATTGAGGAAGTGACAGAACCTTCAAAGAAAGATGTTGAATCTCAGCATCCTTCAATTGACAGTAAGCGAAAAGGTTTGCTGGTTATTGAAAAAGAAACTCAACCTATGCAAATTAAAGCACCAGCAGAGGCACTTATAGATGAAAAAAAATTTGTCACAGAGAAGGTTGCAGTAAAGGAAGATGATGCTAAGGTCCAACAAAGAAGCCAAATCACCATTTTATCTGAAGATGAAGGATACCTGTTAGAAGGAGATAAGGTAACTTTCAATGCTGAGACTAGGGTTGGCACACATAGGGAGTTCTCCAGTCAAGAAGATAAGACAGTCATGCCAAAGAAAAAGAAGATCAAGGTTAAAGCTATGGAGTTTTCCATAGTTATGCATCAAGGAAAAACTTTGAATATGCTGGGAGAGCTTGCCCCAGGATGGAGACCTAAAACTAGGCCCAAAAACAAATTGAGGATGAACATGAAAAAGCTGCTAAACCCTAAGTTAAACACAAAAGAAGTAACTGTGCTTGACACTTCTTCTTCAGATGAAAAGATAGAATCTAGAAAAGGTGATTGCAAAGGAAAGAAACCACTGAAGATAGTATAAGAGTCCAGCCTCACCAAAACTAAACTATCAGCTATGTTTTTGGAATTAAGAGGTGAAATGTTGAAGGAACAACAGAAAGAAGAAATGAAAGCTTCTTATTCAGAAAATAAGTTGGTAATGGATGAAAATGCACCTGATGAAGTAGACAATCAAGAAAATCCAAATGTTCATGGTGTGTCTATAGAGCTGCTGCCTGAGGATGATGACATCTTCAGAAAGCTAAATATCCCATGGCCGCCTAGTGAGCTACAGAATACAACAGCAGGCAAGGTTTTTGACTCAGAAAAGGATAATTTGCAAAGAACCATCAAACAGTATAAGCATCAAATGGAGTACATGCAAGAAACCAATGATGGTTTAATCCTAGCTAATAGAAGACTCAGGGAGGACTTAGAGGAAGTAAATGATCATTACCAAGAGCTTACTGCAGTCTCCAGGGAGGCTCTAAAAAGGAAAAGAAGCATAGATTTACAGTGTGTAGAATTGAAGCTGACTATCAAAATCCTACAGTAGTAGAATGAAGAGCTTACAAGAAGGTTAATAGGTATGGAAGCTGAGCAGTAGAGAGCTAGGAAGAAGGCCCAAGCCTTATTGGCAGAAGCTGCCAAAGACCTTTGAGTATTGTTAGTTAGGAAGTTACTTGTTATGTTTTTTTTGAAGAAATACTTTATTTTGTAAACTATAATTTTGACATTATCCAATCGATGAGTAGGCCAAAAACAGTTAGGGTTTAAACCCTAACTGAATTTTTGAAAAGGAGTATTTAGGAAGATCAGAAATGGAACAAGGGGTTCAATTTTTTGGGGCTAGCTTAAGGAGGTCTTTGACTTGTTTATGAGGTAAGTACTTAACTCTCATGTGTATTTGATGAACAGAATTATGAAATATGTGATCCATATTGCCCTTCAGTCTGTGTTTTGGCTTCATTTTTAGCTTGTTTAGCTACATGATTGATAAATTCATTACTGGTTTATGGTTTCTTTGCTTGTAATGCTTGTTAGTTGTGAATGAACTTCAAGATTATATTCTGTTGGTACATGGTGATTATATTATGCATCTTTTGTTCTTATTTATTTATGATTTAGTTCCTGCTTGGCTTATGAATGTATTCCCTTTAGTAACCAAACTTTATAACCAAGAAAACCTTTCAAAAACCCTAAACCCTAGTTTTGTTTGATTGAATATTTGAGATTATGTTGGCTGGTTTCTTTTTGGCCTGGAAACAATTTCTGGCACAAACATATTTGGCGTTGTTTCCGGGGAACAAAGTTGAAAACAGATTTTTCCCTGGGATACTTATCATTTCATTGGTTTAAAGAGGTGAACTTAAACCAGCACATCTTTAAGGCTACTTTTCACCAGTTTATCACAGTGGCTACTAGGGGAGTTGGAACTAGAAACAGACCTACTTCACCATTGCATTTGGGTGTTACAGATCCTGAACAGATATTGAAGACAGCAAGGAAGATTAGAGAATCTCATTCACTACCCTCCCTATGTTACCCTGACCAGTTGGATGGTTCATCACATTCAGTTGTATTGAGAAAAGAAGAAGAAACCTCACCTTGGTTAAAGCCTATATTCCCTGACAGTAGTTTCAAAGTTTTCACTGACCCAAAATCTTTCAGAAAAGATAAAACAACCTCTCCTGGTAAGATACCTCTTTTTCAGTTAAAAGTAGGTAAAAACCCCTTTTAGCCAGGTTCTAGTCAAACCTATTCATCATCAAAGTTAGTCAGTCCAAAAATGGCAGCCCAAAATCAGACTATACACATGATGGACCAGATGGTTGCAACCAGATATGCACCATTGGTTTTGCCTCACCCTTTAAATGCACTGCCAAGAGGTGACTATCAAAAATATTTTCCTAGGTTTAATGGACAAGGGGAAACTATAGTTGAATAACACTGGGAAGCTTTCCTTAGTTATGCTGATAACCAAAACATTGAAGCCAAGGATGTGTGGATGAGAATGTTTGTGCAAAGCCTTGATGGAGATGTTAGGAAATAGTTCAGGGAATTGCCTGCTAATTCAATCACTATCATTGAATAACTTCGTGATCTCTTCATGAGACAATGGGGCGACACCAAGGACCATACATACTACATAACTGAGTTTGGATCCCTTAGGAGGGAAAAGGATGATACTATTGCAGAATTTTCAAAGAGGTTTAACAAAATGTACGGTAGAATTCCAGCAGAAATAAAACCCACAGAAACATCTGCAAAAATTACATGTGCAAATGCTTTCGATCATGAATTCTCTTTATTACTAAGAGAAAGGAGGCCTATTTCTTTACTAAATATGCAGGATGCAACTTTGGAGGTAGAATCTAACATATTGGATTCCAATAGACTAAAGAAGGAAACATCTCAGCAGCTTTATGACAGAAAAGGAAAGAAGGAAGCAGCTCCAGGAAGTTCTGCTTCTCATTCTGCTGAAGGGAAAATTGATGAAATGGCTAAGTTGGTGAAAATTTTGACTGCAAAATTAAATAAATTAGAGCTTGATAAAAATTCCAGGAAGCCCGTTCCAGAGGTTGAATGAAATCCTAACAATCAGAACCAGTTCAGAAGAAAATTTGCTCCCCGTTTCATGCCTAGAGAACGAAGGAACAATGATATCCAGCGGGAAAGGAGAGAAAATGAGGACCAAAGAGTGCCACCACCTCTTCAGAACAATGTTGCTGATGAAGAAGAGGTTGATGATGAGCTGATCTTTGAAGATACTGACCAGGATATGAATCATTTTGGAGAAGGATTGTCTGGGGGTTTTGTCACGGAAGAAGAGTTTCTAAATGCAGAATGCTATGATGTTGACATGTTCGAAACAGAAGAAGATTTAGGTCTGAAAATGACTGTTGTAACTGCTGATGTCTGTCAAAATGAACTTAAGAAGACTGTGAATCTAAGGTCAGGTCCAAAATAGGTGGTAGAAATCCCGAAGAAGAAGGCAGTTGTCCGTGCTAAGCAGTCATCTGATCCTGTGACAGAGAAAAGACAAGTTTCAAAAAGACAAAAGAAGAACACAGAGGTTGAAGAGGTAAATAAAACTGTTCAGAATTTCATCCTGGAAAATGAATTAGGCAAGTTAAAGATTCCTGTACCTTTAACTAAATTAATGAAAAACCCTTCATATAAAGAATTAGTTCTTAAGATGATTAATTCAGCAAGTAATCATCCTAGTTCTGATACAGTAAATTTGCAAGAAGAAAACCCTAGGATTTTCATTGGATCAGCCTTGGCTGAAAAGACTAAAAATGAAGCAGGTGCTTCACCTCCATTCTACATAACCCTGACAGTCCATGAGCAAATGATACATAATTGCTTGTTAGATTCGGGAGCTTCACACACTTAATACCAAAGGATGTTATGGAGGCTTTAGGTTTGAGTGTCACCAAACCCTATCATGATATGTATGCATTTGATTCCTGAGCAGTGAAGTGTTTAGGGGTAATAAATGACATGGTTGTTAGTTTGGCTTAGTTACCCATGAAACGTGTGATCATGGATGTAGTGGTAGCTGATATTACACCTAAATTTGGGTTACTTCTTTCTAGGTCTTGGGCAAAGAAAGTTGGTGGGACCTTACAAATGGATTTATCATATGCTACTATTCCTGTGTTTGGAGGAGAAAATATAAGTTTGTATAGAGAGCTTCAGTTTTCCTATATTGTGACAGATGACAAGAACCCTACCAACCACCCATTGTATGCTGTTGATAAAGACCTGGGTACTTGCATGTTACATTTCAGTGAGGATGACAATACTACTGGTTTGTTACAGGTTGAAAAGCAATAGCCAGTAAAATGCAGCAAGGAGCAAGAGGATGAGCTGTGGCAATTATACTTTGATGGATCCTCTTGCAAAGAAGGTGCCGGAGTAGGGTTTATTCTTATATACCCTGGGAGTGAAATAGTAAAGCTGATGTATAAATTAGAGTTTATTACTACGAATAACACTGCTGAATATGAAGCTTTACTGTTAGTTTTGAAAGCTGCTAAATATTTGGGCATTCAGCAGATTTCTGCATTTGGCGACTCCGAATTAGTTGTTCAGTAGGTGAAGAACAACTATCAAGTGAAGCAGGGTTTACTGAAAGTCTATCGAAATGAGGTATGGGACATGATTGAAAATTATTTTGTAGCTTTTAACATTACCTACATTCCAAGAGACCATAATCAGACTGCAGATTCATTGGCTTTGGCTGCTACACACTTTAGAATTCCCAAGACCACTCAGTTGAGATATCCCATTGAAGTGAGGTATAGACCATCTGTACCTGATAATGTAAAGTAGTGGAGAGTATTCAAAGATGACATTGATATTAATAGGTTCCTAGATCTTACTCATGAATTTTCAAATTCCATGATTGATCAAGAGGAAGATGAAGAAGATGGACAGGTGGAAGAGATGGCTGAAAATGAAATTGTTGGACACAAAATCATTGAATTAAAAAGTAATTTCATTCCAAAGGGTTTGGTACCTTTGGAAATGATTTTTTCAAAAGATGATACACTTTTAAAACCTGTTGTACAGTCCTCAGAAGAAAATGTGGTGGATTGTAACATTGGCTCTGCAGAACATCCTAGAATGGTAAAAAATTCTAAAGCACTTACAGTTGAACAAAGAAGCAGGTACATTAAATTGTTAAAAGAACACGTGGATGTTTTTGCATGGTATTATGAGGAATTGAGAACCTATGACACTACAATTATACAGCATAAAGTCCCTTTAAAACCGAATGTCAAAACTTTTCATCAGAAATTAAGGAGGATTAATCCAGCCTTGTTTCCCATTATTGAAAAAGAAGTAAAGAATTTATTGGATGCCAAAATCATAGTGCCTCTCAGGTATTCTTCATGGGTGGCTAATCTAGTTCCTTTTAGGAAAAAGAATGGAGAAATCGGGTTGTGTGTGGACTTCAGAAATTTGAACAGATCTTCACTAAAAGATAATTATCCGTTGCCTAAAATTGAGCAAATATTGCAGAAAGTAGTTGGGGCACAGAGGATCTCTATGGTTGATGGTTTCTCAGGGTACAATAAGATCTCTATGCATCCTGATGATAAGGAGAAGATGGATTTCACTACTCGGGGAAATTTCATGTATGACAATATGCCTTTTGGGTTAATGAATGCTGGAGCTACCTTCCAGAGGGATATGGATATTGCTTTTGTCGGAGAAAAGGACAAGTTTGTGGTAATCTACTTGGATGATATTACTGTTTTCTCACAATTAGATGATGAACATTTGAAGCATTTGAAGCAGACTTTCCTGAAATGTAGAAAATTTGGTTTTTCCTTGAATCGAAAGAAGTCACACTTTGTTGTACAGGAAGGTAAATTGCTTGGTCATTTAGTGTCTGCTGATCGTATAAGGATTGATCCTGAAAGGGTAAAAGCTATATTGAAAATAAGTTTACCAAAGAGTAAAAAGGATGTCCAATCATTCATTGGTAAAATCAACTTTCTGCGTTGGTTTATACTAAACTTTGCTGAAACTATCAAACAGATCACAGTCATGCTGAAAAAGGATCAGGAAGTCAGGTGGACCACTGAGGCAAAGAATGCATTTGAGAAGATCAAAATGGCTCTTACTGAAGCTCCTGTATTAGTAAGCCCAGATTTTACCAGAGAATTTCTTACATTCTCATTTGCATCAAAGGATATAATAGCAGTTGTTCTGTTATAGAAGAATAAGGAAGGATTGGAGCAGCCTATTGCATTCTTCAACAAAACTCTCAGGGATTCTGAACTAAAATACAATATCTTAGAAAAATAGGCCTATGCTCTGGTAAAAGCTTTAAAGTTTTTTAGAATCTATGTTCTGCATTCTAAATTTATTTCATTTGTGCCTAATGCTGCTGTGAAAGATGTTTTAACACAGCCTGATAGTGAAGGGAAAAGAGGCAGGTTGATTGCTAAAATCATGGAGTATGATGTAGATATCAAACCTACCAAACTAGTCAAGGGACAAGGTTTAGCTAAGCTACTGGCTGAATCAAATTCTCAGGCTCTAGGATTGCATGTGATGGCTGAAGAGTTAGCTCAGGAAGAAGATCAAGCAATCTTGGAAAAAGCATTAGAGGAAATTTCAACTCAAAATGGGCCTTTTAACTTTTATTCAAATTCCATGTCATCATGTGTTAGCTAATGAAATTGCTTTAAATTTGAAATACCGTATAGGTCTTAAACACTTTTTTAATATAAATTTGGGGATAGGTATCATAAAAAAACTACTTTTTTTTGTTTGTATTTTTGATATATCTCCCCGTGTTTTTACTCAAATTTAGATCAGGAGAGCTTGGTGGATGTGGAATTAAATTCCACATCCAACGAGTACCCACTCGGCATACTTTTGACGGACCCCGCTACCCCAAAAACAAGAAATACCTAAAAAAACAGAATGATGATGTCATCATTTCATTTTTCAGGTATTTCTTGTTTTTGGGGTAGCGGGGTCCATCAAAAGTATGCCGAGTGGGTACTCGTTGGATGCAAAATTTAATTCCACATCCAACGAGCTCTCCCAATTCAAATTTGAGTAAAAACACGGGGAGATATGTCAAAAATACAAACAAAAAAGTAGTTTTTTTATTTTCTTCCTCCAAAATTAATAAATATTATTTTATTATTTTAACTATTATTTTATTAATTCATTTTAGGAGGCCCATTTTGAGTTTAAATTTCCTCTAATGAGAAAATCATGGACTATTATTCATCATCCACATGGTATGCAGACATTGTGTATTTTCTGTTGTTTTTGCAATGTCCTGAGCATTTAGATAGAAAAGCTGCTAGATCTTTAAAGCTTAAAGCTACTAAGTATTGTCTAGTAGAAGAGGAATTATTCTGGAAGGACCTAGGTGGTATTCTACTTAGATGCTTGGATAAATCTGAAATTGAAGGAGTAATTTCTGAATCTCATGAGGGTGCTTGTGGAGGTCACAAGTACTGGAAGACAACAGCATACAAGATTTTAAAAGTTGGGTACTATTGGCCCTCTTTGTTTGCAGATGTATATCAGCAGGTGAGAGCCTGTATCCCTTGTCAGAAGTTTGCTGGAAAACAAAAATTGTTGTCTTTGCCCCTAAAACCTATTGCAGTAAGTGCTCCTTTCCGGCAATGGGGTCTGGATTTCATAGGGGAGATAAATCCATCTTCCTCAGGACAACACAGGTGGATTCTAACTACAACAGAATTCTTTACCAAATGGGTGGAAGCCATCCCTACTAGGAGTGCTACAGACAAAGTAATTACGGAATTCATCGAAGAAAATATCCTTATTAGGTTTGGGTGTCCTCAGAAGATAGTAACAGATAATGCAAAGGCTTTCAAGTCTAAGGCAATGGAATCATTTTGTGAAAAGAATGGTATCTTGCTGAAGGATTCAACTCCTTACTATCGCCAGGGTAATGGTTTGGATGAATCCTCAAATAAAAACATTATTCAGAGTATCAAAAATTTGCTTAAGCATAATAAGAGATCATGGGATTCTATGCTGAAATATGCATTGTGGGCTGATATGATAACAGTCAAACAAGCAATTGGAACTTCTCCTTTCCAATTAGTGTATGGCACAGAGGCAGTTTTTCCTGTTCAATTGGGAATCCCAGTGATGAAGTTTCTTCACCATTTCCAGGAAGAACCAAATGATATGCAGAGAAGGATTTATGAGATGATAGAGTTGCAACAGAATAGGGAAAAAGTGGAAGAAAGTGCACAGTTATACAGATTGAAGATTAAAAGCAGATTTGACAGGAAAATCAAAGAAAACACTTTCTCAGTTGGTGATATGGTTTTAAGATGGGATGCCATGAAAGAGCAAAAAGGGAAGCATGGTAAGTTTAACAACCTTTGGTTTGGCCCTTTCCTAGTGTCTAAGATTCTGGAAAATAACACTTTTGTCCTGCAGTCTTTGGAAGGTGAGGAATTGTCAAGTCCAGTCAATGGACGATTCCTCAAGCATTTTTATAGTCTTTGAGGAGATTTTCACTTTTCATTGTATATACCAGTGTGAGTGAAGCATAATAAGGACTCCATAACCCAATGGAAATTTTGCAAACTAGTAGGTAGCAGAAAAGAAGGCACTGGTCTGCAGGTTCTTGAAGCCTCATAGGGAGGACTTCATCCCACAGCTGGAGCCAGATGTTAAGTCATGAACTTGTCTTCTTCAACTTTATATTTTGCTTGTGATTTTTGTTTTAATTTTGCTCATTAACTTACTTTCATGAAATTTTGGTTTAAAGTGAAATTTTGATTTTTGCCTTTAGATTTTTCTTATTTTTTGTTTCCTTAGGTTCTGAAGGGTTTTATAGGATATATATTGATTAAAGGTTTCAAAAATAAACTCTAAGAGCAAGGTATACCATATAAACCTTATTTAAAATGGAATTAATGACTAAAAAAGTGCCAAATTTGATTTTAAAACATTCTTGTAGTGCAACAGCTAAAATTTTACACTACGGCGCTACAAGAATATCACGGGCACTAATTTTGTCGTTTTTTTCACCAAATTTTCCCATGATTTCGCTCCTGGATGAATAATCACATGTGTAAATAGTTTTGGATACGTGTTTCATCAGAAATAATCATGCAAACAGGTGTGGTTTATGACATGAAGGAGATCGTGGTTGTCAGGAGTTAGGGCTCGTCGTATCGTGACAAGTAGGGGAACAAGCCGAGATTGATGGGAAAGAGGTTCTCCACATATGCATTATGAAGCTGGAGGCGAAGTGGAACAAATACAGCTGCTAAAAATTTGGAATTTGTAGTTATAGAGCGAATTTAGGGTTTTCTCAGCGTGCCAGTTGGAAGCAATAGGAGCCAGAAATGAAGGAGAGTTGTAGTTCAAAAAGGTGCCTTTTACCTTCAATGCCCAAAGGTATCTTTTACCTGGAATTATTTCATACTGGAGAAAAGGAGTGCTCATTCATAATTTCAAAGCTGAATGGGTGGAGCCCATCAAAGTCCTACAAAGCTACATTACCTATGAATGGAGGTATGCTTTTGTATTCAAGTATCATTTTAGGTTCTTACATCACCTGGCTGGTGAATCAAGGATGAGCCTCCCCATTTTCTTGTTGAAGAGTTTGCAGAAAATGTCAAGAAGGGTCAAGGATCATCATGACCACACTGGATAATCCATCTTCCATCATGGATTGATCAAGCTTATTATCAGCACTGTTCTAAAAAGAGAAGGAAATACATGGGACTTCTTTCTCTTTTGGTCTGGGTTCCAAATTAAGCAGGAAGAACAGCCTACCAAAAAGCATGTGGACAAGGGATAAAACCTAATTAGAAAGTTAGGGCAAAAATTCAAGTCTGAAGATAAAAAATGTGTCAAAATTGAGGAAGTGATAGAACCTTAAAATAAATATGTTGAATCTAAGCAGCCTTCAATTGACAGTAAGGGAAAAGGTTTGCTGGTTATTGAAAAAGAAACTCAAACTGTGCAAATTAAAGCACCAGCAGAGACACTTATAGATGAAAAAATTGTTGTCACAGAGAAGGTTGCAGTAAAGGAAGAGGATGCTAAGGTCCAACAAAGAAGCCCAGTCACCATTTTATCTGAATATGAAGGATACCTGTTGGAAGGAGATGAGCTAACTATCAATGTTGAGACTAGGGTTGGCACACATAAGGAGTTCTCCAGTCAAGAAGATAAGACAGTCATGCCAAAGAAAAATAAGATCAAGGTTAAAGCTATGGAGTTTTCCACAGTTATGCATCAAGGAAAAACTTTGAAGATGTTGGGAGAGCTTGCCCCCGAATGGAGACCTAAAACTAGGCCCAAAAACAAATTGAGGCTGAACATGAAAGAGCTGGTAAACCCTAAGTTAAACAAAAAAGTAGTAACTGTGCTTGACACTTCTTCTTCAGATGAAAAGATAGAATCTAGAAAAGGTGATTGCAAAGGATAGAAACCACTGAATACAGTAGAAGAGTCTAGCCTCACCGAAACTAAACTATCAGCTATGTTTTTGAAATTAAGAGGTGAAATGTTGAAGGGACAACAGAAAGAAGAAATGGAAGCTTCTTATTCATAAAATAAGTTGGTAATGGATGAAAATGCACCTGATGAAGTAGAAAATCAAGAAAATCCAAATGTTCATGGTGTGTCTACATAGCTGTTTCCTGAGGATGATGACATATTCAGAAAGCTGAATATCCCATGGCTTCCTAGTGAGCTACAGAATACAACAGCAGGAAAGGTTTTTGACTCAGAAAAGGAGAATTTGCAAAGAACCATCAAATAGTATAAGAATCAATTGGAGTACATGCAGGAAACCAATGATGGTTTAATCCTAGCTAATAGAAGACTCAGGGAGGAATTAGAGGAAGTAAATGATCATTACCAAGAGCTTACTGTAGTCTCTAGGGAGGCTCTAAAAAGGAAAAGAAGCACAGATTTACAGTGTGCAGAATTGAAGTTGACTATCAAAATCCTACAGTAGCAGAATGAGGAGCTTACAAGAAGGTTAACAGATATGGAAGCTGAGCAGCAGAGAGCTAGGAAGAAGGCCCAAGCCTTAGATGGAATAGCCTTATTGGCAGAAGCTGCCAAAGACCTTTGAGTATTGTTAGTTAGGAAGTTACTTGTTATGTTTTTTTTGAAGAAATACTTTATTTTTTAAACTATAATTTTGACATTATCCCATTGATGAGTAGGCCAAAAATAGTTAGGGTTTAAACCCTAAATGAATTTTTGAAAAGTAGTATTTAGGAAGATCAGAATGGGAACAAGGGGTTCAATTTTTTGGGGCTGGCTTAAGGAGGTCTTTGACTTGTTTATGAGCCAAGTACTTAACTCTCATGTGTATTTGATGAACAAAATTATGAAATATATGATCCATATTGCCCTTCAGTCTGTGTTTTGGCTTCATTTTTAGCTTGTTTAGCTACATGATTGATAAATTCATTAGTGGTTTATGGTTTCTTTTATTGTAATTCTTGTCAGTTGTGAATGAAATTCAAGGTTATATTCTGTTGGTACATGGTGATTATATTATGCATCTTTTTTCTTATTTATTTATGATTTAGTTCATGCTTGGATTATGAATGTATTCCCTTCAGTCACCAAACTTTATAACCAAGAAAACCTTTCAAAAGCCCTAAACCCTAGTTTTGTTTGATTGAATATTTCAGATTATGTCGGCTTGTTTCTTTGTGTCCTGGAAACAATTTCTTGCACAAACAGATGTCACTATGTATTGTCACCCAAAAACATGTCCTTTGATTTCATATAATCAGAAAAGACAAAAAAATTGAATAACTCAAAAATTTAAAAAGAGGGTCGAGATTCGTTACCTATGTCACAGTATGCCGAACCTGGTGGTAGCAGCATGTTCGAGTCCCCCTAGAATTCTATCCCCGCATAGGGGTAGTCATCGATGGCAACTATTTTTCACTACCACCATGGAAAGAACTTAGCTGGATAGGGGTTGGACACCCTACCTCCTCCCAGTCTGGGCATCACATCTGCCCAACGCCGTTGGGCCGGATCTCGAACCCTGTGTAGAGGAACGTCAACTCTGGGGCTCAATCCTGGAACACGCGCGAAGAAAAATGTGCTCGGTATACTGTTGAAACTGAAGTTTTGCACTCTGCCCATCTTACACTCACTGAGTTGATGTTTCATATTGCTCAGTAATGTAGTGCTCCAGTCATATACCGTGGGTCTCATGCACTCCACTGCATAGAACATCAAAGGCTGTGAGGCTTGGTGGAGTGAAGCCAAGCCTTCTATCATTCCCAGTGTCAGTAGGATGGCCTTTAGTCCCAGCACCTGTATAGAGTTGGTTGGGATCTGACTCCCCACCTTCTCCGTGTCCAGATAGCAGTACATTGTAATGTACTCATCTATAGTCAGGCCACCTCCAGGCCCACGATAACATAGGTTCACTACTTCCCCCCATCAGGAAAGTCCAATAATAGAGTATATGTCCTCCACCTCTATGGTGAGGGACATCCCATCTATCTGGAATGACTCTGAGTCTGGATCTGAGTAATCCATCAGCATTTGTAATAGTCCTGGTTTGGCCCTTAAGCCACCAAGACACCAAAATTTGTAGAGCCCACATGCACGTAGCACTTGTTGAGCCATTAGATCGTCCCTTATTGCCTCATCTACATCACCATGTTCATGTTCTCTCCATTCTAGGACCATCCTGCACAAAAAATTACAAGTTTACCTAGTAGAACACTTGAAAAACCTCATGCGTAGGTGCATACACAACTGTTTGCCAAACAGCCATGTATGTATGTGGGTTTGGGGGCATTTTCTGTGTATAGCCAGCCTTATACGTGGAAAAACCCTCGATTTTTGTGTGGGCCACAACGCCTATTTTGGATTGGCCTAGAAATCCCAAATAACCATGGAATTTGATAAAAATTACATCAAAATGAAAGAGAAGAGAATGGGTAAGTACCTGGAAGAAACAGAAGTGGATTCCGCAGCCTGTATATCCTAGAATTCGTTGTTGAAAATCTAAGCTCAATTAGGTAAAAATTTCAAATGTTCTATAATGTTTTGAAATATTTACTATTTATAGAATTTTTTCAATTTTTTTCAAATTTTTACCCCCTTTCCTGTAGTTTGGACCAATTTTTACCTAATTTATGATGTAGGAGACCTTTTTAAGTGTCGTTTCAGCCATTGGATTGACCCGTTCGTGTTGATTTCAGGTATCATGTCTAAACTGGCATATAAGTTAGGTTTCATAACCGTTTGCATTTTGCAGGACCTCATGACCATTTCATTATCACCTTAGGTACGAACCCACTCTATTATGTCATGGAACCTTCTTGCTGTTTTAGAAGTGGCATGATATGAGTGGTAGAGCTTGACCTTACATGGGTACCCTAGTTAGCACCTTATTTTCATTTGGTTCCCATGCCGATGTTTTGTCCCTTAGGTTGTGGGAGTCTATTGTATAGTATTTCCATGACATGTTGCAAGAGCCTCATACTCCTCTTGATCTTTTGCTAGCCTATTTCCCTCAGGACTCCCTTATGTCAAGTTGTAATTGCATTATCATGAGCTTTTCCTACCTTATTGAGCTTTATACCAGCTCCCCTGACATTGAGTTTCAACCATATAGTTTGAGCTTGTCTCATGTCTAGCCATGTAGAGCCATTTTATATATCCTTTGCAGCTTGGTTCCATTTTTACCGGGAGGGGATTTTCCCCCGAGTGTCGCTATCCTACACATCTATCTTTGCATTGAGAATAGGTATGTTCCACTGCTTGGAACTAGTTTGTTTTCCTCTATGACACTCGTCTCCTCCCAGTCTATAACTATAAAGCAGTTTTATTCTTTTTCAAGCTTTTTAAAAATTTGAAAAAGTCCAAAAAAAATCAAAAACCCAAAAAGACAGACAAGGAAAGATGTTATCTTTGGCAGCTGTTGAGTCATGTCTCCTTTGAATAGAGCACTGTATATCACATCTGTTGGTTGGGTTTATAGTTTGAATTTAGGAGCTGTACTCGTTTATCTGAGTTTATCTCCATTGACTGGTTAAGCTTCCAGTCCCCATGGAGCCTCTGTCGATGCCTCCTGTGTCGCAGAGATGTCCTAGTTTTTATATCGAGTCTCTGCTGCCTTTATTTAGTCGCCATACACTATTATGCTCTTGTTCGAAGGAAGTTGAAACTTGAGTCGGCCATTCCTCAATTATCTTGACTTTGCATGTCAGCCATTCCTGGTACAGTTATTGGTTCATACACCTTATGATCGAGTCCTTCCACATTATATAGCTTTCCTGACTATCTCGTGTTGTATGATGGGGGATGCTTTAATTCCCTCCTTCCAACAGATTTCATCCCATTGAATTCAGATCATTTATTCTTGGATTGGAATCTAGAGTCATTTTTGAGTGCCTTGAGACTTACAGTCATCAGTGGCAGGTTCTCTTGCCATCAACAGTATTTGGGAATACATCAATGTCCCCTGATCGATGGATCCTCTCAAGTGTTCGACCTCAACACATATATTGACACTTGTTAGTTTGCACTCTAGTACCTTGATTCTCATTTTCATTATCAGTGTGTTATATCACATCTATTAACGGTATACATCAATGACCGATAATCAGACGATGGACTGCTATGTTCGACCTCGACACCTCTATTCACATAGTAGGACATGTACTCATAGCAATTTTTGTAGAAACCTTCCATATTGGTGGCATCTCTTATATGCCACCTACTTGATCGTGCCAGTGTCCATGACATTTCAGCTCTCGTGACTTGATTCCAATATATGTCAGACATTTCCAACTATTATGGAGATCTTGATCCATTGTATATCTTCAGCCATTATGGAGATCATGATCCTTTGTATATCTTCATCATGGAGATTCTGATCTATGTATATTGTACGTGGCGATGACCACTTA
This sequence comes from Pseudotsuga menziesii, assembly GCA_001517045.1. Taxonomy (NCBI): domain Eukaryota; kingdom Viridiplantae; phylum Streptophyta; class Pinopsida; order Pinales; family Pinaceae; genus Pseudotsuga; species Pseudotsuga menziesii. The sequence continues at coordinate 25,935 of LPNX010950680.1, read as the reverse complement.
TGTGATATTTTGTATCATTCCTATTCATGGCCATTGTACTCTTATGTATCCAAGACTTCTATATGTATTTGAAGTATGTGCAGAGTTGTATCATTGTAAGATGCTGATTGGGTGGTTGGTCTTCCATTTGGGATCCTTCATCACTCCACTTCTGGGATGGACTTATAATGTATTTTGGCCATCGTATGACCCCTCTGACCTCACACATTAGGGGGCATCTATTATAGTTTATTTGACCACTCTAGGTGAATCACACTTGTATGGCATTCCCCTATCCCTCTGCAGACTCCTTAGACCCCTTGGACCATTTTTTGTCCTTTCATGTTTCCTTGACCATCCCTAAAAACATGTGACAATTCATATACATGACTTTTAAACCCCTAATCGCGTATATACATGAGTTTGACCACTAAAACCGTGTACATCAGGATGTGTGCATAATCCAAATCCTTTTGGAGTTTTCCTTGACATGGATTCGACTCACATGACTCCTGGCCTTCCATATGCCTTGAGATCGCTCGGATTCGACCTTTCATTACCCCTTTGAAAAGCTATATAAGGAACTATTTGGTACATTGAAGGCATAAGAGAGAATTGAGAGCGAAGAAACTATAGTCCATTATTGCCGGAACTTATGCTTGAGTCTACATCCCTTTGTCCCTTGGAGCACTTGTGTGTTCTTCCCAAGATTTCCTTTTGCTTTTGAGCTTGCTATCGAGAGATGGAGGATTGAGGTGGTGGAGGCACAAGTGGGGGATTCAGTTTCTGTTATTCGCAAACGTGCCAACAAAGGTTGTATCCATTGTAATCTCTGATTTTATATTAATAGAAATATCTTTTCCTGTCCAATAATGTATGTTTGAATGAATATTTCATCCATGGGTGATTTCAAATGCTTGTACATTGTTGATTATATATGCTAGAATAGATCTAACACCAAGATATATAGTATGCTTGCTTTGTTTACATGTTGTTGAGGAAGTAATTTATCAATTCAAGATGAAGTTGGAAAGCTCAATGGGGATCTACTTCAACCGTTCGGAATAAGGTACGAGGTCTGATCCTTTAGTGTTAGATATTTAATTTCTATTGCATATTGGAAAGGATTGATTTTTGGAGTCAAGCTGTCTATTGTCGTACCCCAAGCCATAGGAATTTCTCTCCGTAACATGGGGCCCTAGGGTTATTAGAATATTCTAGAGAAGTTGACCCTAGGTGAGTCATTGTAAGTTGGGGTAATATTCCCCACCGTTGTGTTAAGGATAACCCTCCTTGTTGGTCGGAGGAGGCAAAGTCCCCACAAGTTGTGGGGCACTAGTGTTATTAGACACTCCTAGAGTTGTCAGCTCTAGTAAGTAATTGTTAAGTGAGGCTGACATGTTGGAGTGGGCTTCAAGTGAACGAAAGAACATAAATAGAGACTGAGCCTCTCTATTTATCACACACACACTCACTCATTGGGGTGCATGAGTGAGAGAGAAGTTACTGGGATCAGAGAGAGAGACTACTGTTGTCGGCAGATCATCTTTATGTTTTTGGGTTTTACTTTTGGTGTTGATTCTATCTCTGAGGAAGTTGCGGGGTTTTCTCCTTTATGGTTTCCCTGAGGAAAATTCTTTATGTCTCTTGTCTCTTGTGTTTTATTGTTGTGCATTTTATTCTCTCAGTTAAATATCCTAAGATCATAATTCTAGCTTGAATGATAAAAATCTAACATGGTATCAGAGCTAACCTAAGAAGAAGAAATTGTGCAGCTACCAAAGCTATGGATTCTTACTTTTTGGGTCTCTTTCCACAATCCATCAGAAAAATTATGCTAGGATGACTCCCCATTGAAGGGTGCATCTTTTTGTCGAAGCGGAATTCAATTCCGAGCATTTTCAGTTTTCGGTGCGGGAAATTAGGGATTTATAAAGAAGAGGAATTTTTGAGTGATCCCGGCATAGGATTTCTCTCCTCATCAAAATCGAAGTTTAAATACCTGGGTCGATATTTTTGGTTGGGTGAAACTCCAGGAAAGTCAAACCCTAGTTTGACCCTGAGTTGGAAAAACCCTAAAATACTAAAACTGATAAGTTTTGGTACATTCACTACATCTCAGGATTGGAGAAGGATCAAGATCTGAAAAATTCACAAGCCGAAGATAAAATCCTTATTTACACTCTATCCAAAATTAAGTCTCATATTCTGTATATTATAGGAGATAGGATCCCTCCAAGTTAGGGCTCCGGCCTCTTCCAGGATTCATCTGTAAACATGATACCTAGGGACAATTACTATATCTTGCGGCTACAAAGGTCCAAATGAAATTCCTGAAGATTTTCTAGGAAGCTAACGGTCTTTAATTTATGTGGTCCGAGTTTCAGACTTAGAATATGAAACAGTGACACGTGGAAGTCCGTACAAATTTTCTGTTCTGAACAATCCTGACACAGGTCACCTTGGGAAAACGATCATTTTCCAAATTATTGAAACCAATTCTGATGAAACCTATGGTTTTGTACTAGGGATAGGTGAGGATACCTTAGTATGAAGGTTTAGACATAGAGGAGAAGTAATTTCATAGATACTACAGAAACATTAATAGGAATTTCTACAAGAGAAATTCAAAAACAAGGGATTCTTGTTCCAGGAGCTTCCCTCCACTGTTTTCATAAAAGGACTACATTGGACAGCTCAAATTGAAGATATCTATATTTCTATCCAATCATATCTGAAAGATTACAAGTTTTAAAAATTAGGGTTTCTCTAACAAACCCTAGATCAGCCAGCTCGGGAACCAGGATAGACACCTCAAATCGGTAAGATATAATCTTTTTCTATTTTCGTTTGAGGTTTTCATTTCCAAGTGATCTATCACATCAGATTTATGATAAGCTTGGTGAAGTTGACAACTTCCAAGCATGGAAGTATATGATCTCTCTAAAGAAAATGAATTGGACACCTACATGAGTAGAGAGGTTCCAGTTCCAAAGGGAGATGAGGTTCAAAGCCTTACATAAGAAGAAATTGGTCAAGACCAAGAAGTTTATTGTTGATTCAATCACGGATCAACTTGTAACACAAGTGTCTTCCCTGAAGACACCGAATATGTTTGATTCCTTGACCAAGCTATTTGAAGGGAAGAACATAAATCGTAATATGACCTTAAGAAACCGGTTGAAGAATATGAAGATCCAGAATGTAGAGACCATACAGTCATACTTTATGAGGGTCTCTCAAATCAAAGAACAACTTGTAACAGTAGAAGAAGAAGTGGAGAATGTAGAAGTGGTGATAGCCACCTTGAATGGCCTCCCAGGATCATGGGATTCATTCACTCAAGGAATGTGTGCCAGAAGGAAGAGATTACTTTTAGAAATACTCTGGGAAGAGAACACATAAGAAGATGCTCAACTCATAGTAAGAGAAAAGAATATGGGAAGATCAAGCTCTCACCATCCAAAGAAGATCCCTCAAGTGACGAGGAATATCAAGAAATAAACTCTTGAAGAAACTCTGATCCATCTTAGCATTTGGATAAGAAACAATTCTATTATGAATGAAGAAGACAATGAAGCTGAAGGCTCAAGAAGGAGTCTACCCATGAAACAAATAAAGATAAGAAAGATCGCATACATAATCACCTACAAGCAAAGAAGGATGAGACTTGTTCCAAAGAACAAGTGATGATAGTTCAAGATGAAGAATAATATGAAGAATGCAGTGACATCATTGATGTAGAACCTTCTAGCCATGAAGAAGTAACCAAAAAGAAAGGGAAGACCAGTTCAAGAAGAATGATGTCTAGGATGGAGCATCGATACATGAAGGGAAGTTCATAGTTCCATCATACAGTAGATAGAAAAATCATGGGATACTAGGCAAGATTCGTAGCATGAGGCTTCTCATGAAAAGAAGGCCATGTACGAGCTCATAAGACACCCATGGGATAACACATACATGATGAGATTTATGAAGGTATGAACCTTTGCTACAAGGTTTAAGATCAAAGCCTATAGAGAATCTTGGTATCTAGTGACCCTAGATGGATACATATAATATTAGTAGCATAGGAAGCTACTTGTCACTCTAGTACAGAATGTTTCAGTGCATAGAGTACGAAATACAGAGGGAGTATGATGCTCCGCCTAAAATGGAGTGACTGTAGGAGATCCTAAGGTTTGACATGGTACGACATGATGGACAGATTACTGATGACTATAGGCTTTACTGAGAGTAAAGCGGATTCCAACCTTTACTTCAAGGTTGAAGGTAAAAGACCAGTGATGCTCCTGCTATATGTTGATGACTTGTTACTGACAGAAAAAGGAACTCATTAAAGTTGCAAGAAGAATACTTGTTACCGATTTCAAGATGAAGGACTGGGGGATGATGCACTACGTTCTAGGAATGGAGGTGTGGACAAGGGAAGTATGCAGTAGAGATCCTGAAGAGGTTTAGGATGATGGACTGCATGAACAGTAACACACCTATGGTATCGAACCTATAGCTATTGAGTGTTGCTTAATCAGAGTCAGTTGATGCCATGATGTATCGTCAGATGATTTCTTCCTTGATGTACCTGATGAATACGAGACCACATATTTTCTTTGCTGTGAACACATTGAGACATGTTCACCTGATGGTTGCAAAGCATGTAGTGAGGTACCTAAAGGGTACAGTTGAGTATGGGATCAAGTATGAGGCGAATCAGAAGATTAACTTGGAGGGTTATGTGGATTCGTATTGGGTGGGAAGTTCCATTGATAGGAAGAGCACTTCGAGGTGCTACTTCAGTATGAGATCAGGTGTGATCTCTTGGTTTGAAAGGATGGAGTCCTGCATGGCATTGAGTACAGGAGAGGAAAAAGATGTTGCCACTTTCTATTTGGGAGGTAGTATGTTTCTTTTGAAAACTACTATTTGATTTGATTGATCTGACTTGCATTTTGGTATGATGCAGAGAAAAGAAGTGAAGCTCCATTTTGTGATCCAGATCAAGATCTCTTGAAAGAGGGATTTCTAGCATAGTTGGTGAGACAGGTTGTCTGAGCATAAATATTGGTGAAGCTCGTAGGTTGCTCAAATGTAAATGGTCCTATAGGTTGTCCTCGGATGTAATCGATCCTGGCAAAGCTCGCAGATCATCCTTGGACATAATCATCCCTAATGTGATTCTATGCTAGAAATGGCCAGAGTGAAGTTTGAGTACTTCAGGGAGAATCTTGGTGTTCTCCATATCAAGGATCCTTCCAAAGGGAAGTGATGATTTCGTGAGCCCTTCTAACATGGTGAGATGATTTGTTCCTTTGATGGTCAGATGTAAGTGTTGTTCCCTTTTGACATGGTGAGAGGATTGGTTCCTTCCATGGTCGGATGTAAGAGATGTGACATAGTGAGAGGATTGGTTCCTTCCATTGTCAGATGTATGTGATGATTCGACATCCAACATGAAAAAGGGCTGGCTCTATGAAGACACATCTAGTATGAAAAAGGACTAGCTCTATGTGGATTCCACATCTAGCATGAAAAAGGGTTGGCTCTGTGAAGACACATATAGTATGAAAAAGGACTAGCTCTGTGTGGATTCCACATCCAGCATGAAAAAGGGTTGGCTCTGTGAAGACACATCTAGTATGAAAAAGGACTAGCTCTGTGAAGACTCATCCAGTATGAAAAAGGATTGGCTCTGTGTGTGTTCCACATGTAGTATGAAAAAGGACTAGCTCTGTGAAGACTCATCTAGTATGAAAAAGGACTAGCTCTGTGTGTGTTCTACATGTAGTATGAAAAAGGACTAGCTCTGTGAAGACTCATCCAGTATGAAAAAGGACTGGATCTGTGTAGATGCCACATAGAGTATGAAAAATGACTAGCTCTATGATGATACATCTAGTATGAAAAAGGACTGGCTCTGTAGATGTACATCCAGCATGAAAAATGGCTGGCTCTGTCGATGAAGACCTACATGGAGGCTAGGCCTACAACCAACATGAAAATAGGCTGGCTCTGTAGAACTTATTGTGACAAGAAGAATCAAGAGATAGCACCTGTGATGATGATCTAGTAGTGATGATCCAGATCGAGTGATGATCCAGATCCACTGATGATGTTCCCGAGATGATCCAAATCCACTAATGATGTCCCCAAGATGATCCAGATCCAGTGATGAAGATGACTTGAAGATGGAGATAACTTGAATATGAAGATGACTTGAAGATGAATATGACGAGATGATCCAATTAATACAGAGAAGAAGACCAGTGCTGAAAAATTGTGTCAAGAGAATACCTTCCTATTTAAGAGGGAGTGTTGATGTATTTGTAACTTTGGAATGTATTCACCTATATATCTTATGTATTGTACCTCGATTTTTATTCTAGGAAGTGTCTGTAATGTATTAAAGTCAATTCATGCCTCGATGTGCCTATCGGTAGTTTCGTTACTGTAAACAAGTCATGTCAAGTCATTTTGGGTAACCCTCCTATTTGTCAAGGGTTAAAGTCCCTGCAGTTGTGGGGCCCTAGGGTTATTAGACTATCTTAGAGAATTCAACCCTAGGTGAGTCATTGTAAGTCAGGGAAATAGTACCCACTATTTTTTTAAGGATAACCCTCCTTATTGGTCAGAGGAGGCAAATTCCCCACAAGTCGTGGGGCACTAAGGTTATTAGACACTCCTAGAGATGTCGGCTCTAGTAAGTAATTGTTAAGTGAGGCCGACATGTTGGAGTGGGCCTCAAGTGAACGAAAGAATATAAATAGAGAGTGAGCCTCTCTATATATCACACACACACTAACTCATTAGGGTGCATGAGTGAGAGAGAAGTTGTTGGGATCAGAGAGAGAGACTACTGCTGTCGAGAGGTCATCTTTATGTTTTCGGGTTTTAATTTTGGTGTTGATTCTATCTCTGAGGAAGTTGCGGGGTTTTCCCCTTTATAGTTTCCTCAAGGAAAATATTTGTGTCTCTTGTCTCTTGTGTTTTATTGTTGTGCATGTTATTCTCTCAGTTAAAGATCCTAAGATCATAATTCTAGCTTGAATGATAAAAATCTAACAGTATATTGATTTCTTAGTAATACAGAGGTATGTTCCTCCTATTCTTCCTTCTTCTCTTGTACATATTCTTGAAAACCAGACACGGCAATTTCAAACAATTGGTATGCTATTTCCAACGGTCTATCAGTCTTGGCTCCTTCTGGTACTGGAATGACTTGTTGTGCCAAATCCCTGCATCTTGTTAGAATTCCATTTGTTATGTTTTAAGTTTTTCATTTTTTACCTTTCTTATTTCTTTCCTTTGTTCAGATTCTTTATTGAGGGCCTCAATCAGTCGATCCAACTCTTCATATTTGATCTTTTGTGTTTCCATTGCTGTCGTCGATCCTAGCTAGGTGAGATGGATGAATGATGGTACTTGTTGCCGTGTCGATTGTGTGTTATTGTTTCTCCTTTTATTTTTTCTTTCTTTCTTTTCTTTCTTTTATTCTTCAGCACTCTTGCTCTCTATTCTATGCTTCAACTACTTCTACTGGCGATGGAACAATCTATGGTTGTTCTCTGGTACTGCTTGGTATGCCGAGGTTTACTAAGCATGTTTCGTGGAGGGGAACAATATATGGTTTTGTAAGTTAAGGTGGTGTTGAGTAGGGAGTTTGTTCTGAAGTTGATGGAAGGTTTGGGATGGAATTTGTCAGTATAAGGTTTTCGACCACTGGTGGTGATTCAACATGTTCGTTGGGTTCGATAGATTCATTATTTTCGAACATATCTTGATTTAGTGCTAATAATTCGGCTTGGTCATTTTTGACAAGTTCATCTAAGATGGTTCCTTCATATTCTTCATTAATCGGAAGTAAGGGGTTTTCTATGGATGGTATGAATGATTAGGTTTGTGTTGCCATAATTTCAGAGGTTTTATCAATATTTCTTTGAAATGTGGATTTAACAACTCCCACAATATGTGGTTTTGGTATAGAACTTTGTGGTTGGTCAAGAAGTTGGGGAATTGTGATAATTTGTCGTGACAGGCCTAAATCGAAAACTGGTTTTGTTATATATATTTTTTGAACAGAGGGAAAAAGGTTTTGTAGTTGGTTGATAAACTCTTGTAGGTCGACATATTTATCAACTTTTGTCTAGATTTTGTCAAATAATACATGAATGTATGGGTTTGTTGGTGTACCATATGTTGGATTTGGTAATCCTTCTTGAATTATCTGGGTTGGGGATGGAGGTGGTGGAGTGGTGGTTAAATCAACACACTCAACCTTAGGAGGAGTAAAGATTCTTGCCTTCTTTTCTCTTGGCTACATTACTTCTTCTTCGATGAACTTTTTGAATTGGTCTTCGAAATATATCTTACTCTTAGTAGCGTCCTCTAATATTTCCGCTTCTCTAGCGCCTAGCTCATCCTCATCATCATATTCTACTAAGAGAATAAGTTTGTGTTTACCTTTCCTTTAACCGGAGTTATTTTCTTCTTTCAAGATTTATATATTTCAATAGCTAGTTGATGGATGTTCTGTTTTGTCATAGCATACTCCAGCAGTTAGTTGTCGGACTGAGTTTCCTCATTTTTTGTTCTACCTCCTTCTCTTGTTTTTTTAGTTCAATTTTTTGTTGTGTCGATGGTACTATAGCTACTTGAAGGGTGTTTACTTCCTCCATGGTGTCGTCCATGGTAAAAGTGTTGACATGAAGATGAACTTGATAATCCTCCTCTTTTTCCTAGTCAGTCAAAGGCTCAATAATCAACTGATTAATATTCTTTGTAGCTGTTGGTATGACTATATTAGTGTTATATTTTTGCTCTAGTTCTGAAAATATATCCTTGAATGATGGATGAAAATCAAGAGGCTCATCCTTTCCTGTAGCTCATTGTATGAACCAGACTACCGTGTGGTCTAACTCCAACTGGATATGTGCTGTCGGTGACAAAATTCTTCGAATATTATGTGGTACCCTCCATCTAGCCATTTTCATTTTTAATTTTTGGAATCAAGTGTCTAGAAATACCTTGGCCTCCTATAGTTCATCGAAATTCCCGTCCATTGAAAATGGTTTGAAATTCCACATACTGAATCTTGTCAGATCAAGGAATTGCGGATCTCCGACAGGTCCTAATTAGTACATTGCAATCCATATGATTAGAGATGGGAATATGATTTATGTTCCTTACTATTTAAATTTTATACAGATATTATTAATAAGTGTAATGTCCCTTTTTGAAATTTTATTAAATGACCAATGTTTCCATTTTTCCCCCAATTTTGAACTTAATTAGTTTTGATGTCTAGACCTCCAAATTGGCCCAAATGCTCCCAAATTTTCTCTGAAGCTACATGAATGATATTAGAGATTACATATTATTTTCATATATTTTTAATGACCCCCCAATTAATTCTTCAAACTTGTTTAATTTTCTGTTCAAAGTAGAATTCTTTACTAGCAAATTGGGGCTCCAATTCCCCCTGGGTAATTGCCGGAAATGTCTTCACAAATGATCCCAAAGTCACTAAAATTTATGAAAATAGGATGGAGATGTGTAAGGTACCTTTTAAAAGTCTCATATTCATCATGGTTCAGTTTATATAGGGTGTTATTACTCTTTCCAAAACAACTCCCAAGTCACAATTTCGACCCTTGGCGAAAATGCACCAAATCTTCTCCCAATGCAATAAAAATGAGTAAAATGGATTTCAATGCTTAATTAATGAACATGAGAATTGAAATACACAGTAATTATAGTACATACATCATACATTTATCATATATACATTCCTCCATTCTAAATAATAAGCATTACCATGGCATATATCAAAATAGAGTGGAAATGGTCATTGTTTGCTCATTAAAAGTCATTTTGACATATAAATATTGGGAATTTCAACTTGAAAATTTATGAGAATTAATAAAATATAATATTTAACTGATTATAATTATAAATGGACAATTAAAGTCTCTCCCAATTCAAAATCATCAACATTAAAATGGTTCACAACACGATAATGGGGAAATGACACTATCTCTTCATTGTTCAACATTTTTAGATGAATTATTTTGGGTATTTTGACATGAGAGTATTAAGAACCAGAAATAAATATAATATACATAATAACATAATATAATTGGCATTAGAATATTCCCCATAGATATCAATAGCTCACCCAAAGTGCAATCCCTCCATTGGCATGAATATGGTGTGAAAACTAGAAATAGTTGAGAGAGAGTGATGAAATAGAAGAATACACATGATTTCCTGTATATTAAATTTGAAAATAAGACTCTATTAAATCTCCATGAAATACCTAAGTGTCCTCTCCAAACGCCAACTTGGATGTGAATCTTTCACCCTCGAAATTGGCTAAGGCAATAAAACTAGTCATCCATTAGCTCTCACAATTCACAAATGATAAAAATCCATTATCTTGGTTTCTTCCAGTATTTTATAAACATACATATCCTTCTAATCTTCCCAATCCATCCATAAAATCAAGACATATCGAATATGGGTGGGTTCTCATGATTTGCCATGTGTCCTCCTTTTCCTAGCCTTCCACCTTCCCCAAATTTGAGTTGGATCCCATTGAGCTTCCTCAAATCATATGAGATCTCTCTTGGATGATCTATTTCAACCTGACATGTCATATATGTCATATTTTATCCTTCAGATCTGATTTGTGTCATAGGTGTCATAGCATGTTCATCATTGTTGTCATAGAGCTAGGGAATTTAGTCCCCTAGTGTCTCACTAGCTCCAAAATGACTCTTCCTTTCCCATGTAAGTTAAATTTCTTCCCAAATTAGAGCTATGATGCACATGGAAAAATTTATTAACCTTCTAACTCATCCAAGAACCTTTATGATTCCCATGGATTCGAAACTGCATGAGAAAGTTTCCATTTGGTACCAAATTTCTAGCTTGTGTGGGCCCCATAGTCTCCATGTGTCTCCATGCTTCATTGACACTTCAATTTTATATTGTATTTATTTAATAATCTAAATTATTAAATATGTATCCCATTCTAAAGTCTGAACATCATTTATTATCACCCTTATTAAAATTCCAAATGTATCCATCCAACTTAGGGAACTAGTAGGATTGATGGAAATGTCCTGCTATGAAATTATTAAAAATGGGGACATTGCAGTCCTCCCCACCCAAGATTGATTTTCCTCAAGAAATTTCATATTTGTATGCTGCAATATATTTTTCATATTCCCAAATGGCATCATCATTTGGTACTCCTTCCTTTGTACAAAGTGCTCTGTTATGGTTCCACTCTTTAATTTTCTTTATCTGCATTTTTGTGTTCCCAAAAGTAAAGAGATGTGGATTGCGCATATTGATATATATTGTAACATCACCACTAATACCAAAAGAATTAATCAAATCCATAAAAACCAAATTTCTGCAAATAATCTTTACCTCCATATTTCAGAAACCTTTTTTCTAAACATTCACCCCTTTTTGCTTCTGTATAATTCTTTGAACTTGGTCCTGAGTTACCAAACTTTGAATTGCTTAAGATTCCAAGAAAATATCAGAAAGGAACCACCATGGTTGTTTTTTCACTACTATGATTACAATTATCTTCTCAAATGGTGAATAAATCTCCAATGCTGCTTGCTTCCCCCAAAATTGAAACCAATGAGACCAAAAATGATCCCAGGGTCCCATATGATCCTGATACATGGATGGTGTGAAATGTCTATGATGAGATGCCATGAACACAAAGCATGTGAAAATTGAATCCATCTCTCAAAATGTACTCCACATAGGAAATATGAACATTTCTCAGCAAGGATGAACTCAAACAATTAACGTTTGGTTTTCTTTCTCAAACCAACAATCGAACTCCTACTCCAAGTGAGATGAAACAAATCAATTCCAGGATCCCATTTCTAGTATTGTACCCTTCCAAACATCATTAGTACACAATATAGATAATGAAAGTACATAACAACATCATATAAATGTACATCAAGAAGGTACCTCATCAAAGAATCATGAAAGTGCTTGTACATCAAAGTGAGTAGATCACCATGTGTCCCATACACACAAGCATAAAGTATTATATCATATTTTCCCCAATGACATAAATGAGGATTCCATATCCCATAATTCTTCTCCAAAAGTATATAATGTGCATAAATATAATCAGCCATGTGTTTTTTCATCCAAGAAGTGAATGAAGAACCTCCACCAAAATCTAAACCAAATAATGAGCAAAAGAAACAAGGAGACTTCAAATGACCCAAAGATGTCTCACCCATACATCCATGAAAGAGAGAATCATAAAGATATAAAAAAACATGTGTATGGTAACAAAAATATTCTCCAATCATAAATCTATCCACCCTAGTTTTGGATCCAGTTCCTCCAACATCAAATGAGCCAAGTGTTGAGCAAGAAAAACCATGAGTCTTCTAGTGACTCAAATTCATATCATAGGTACATCCATGTAGATGTGCATCATCATAAATTAACAAAGGATGCTGCTAAAAATGTGAATAATAATGTGCTCCCACCATGTCCTCATAAAAAGTAAATATAAGAGTTCCATACTCCTCATTTGGCACCATAAAAAAGAACCCTTTCACCCATACTTCATTAGGATGAATGCTGCAAAATTTTGAAGTGTGGGATGTAGGAGAAAGAAGCAACTCACAAAAATGATCAGAAATTGAAAAACTTTCATCATGTGAAGGATACATAGGGGTAGGATTATGTATCTCCCTTAAATTTGAAAAATGTTCCCCATAGGTTGGTTCCAAGGCAGTGGAATCATGCACTTCTTCAAAAAGTGTGGACCCATCTTCAAGAGGAAACTCGAGTTCCTCTTCCACCACTAATAGTGGTTGGATCCCATATATATCATCTTCAAACACATTAGGAACATTCAAATTTCCACATTTCTCATGATGCACCTGTTTCCGCCTTTCACACACCTGTGTTACATGGTATAAATCTTCAAGCCACTCGGTGTGTCCTTTGGGGCAAGTCTCGAGTCAAGGTTGTCACCTTGTTCTTGACTCCTCCACTCAGGCTAACTCCTAACGAAGCTAAGGGGGGTATACCATATTAAATTACTAAGCCTAATTACTCAGTGTGATGGTGTTATATTGATTAAGTTGTTTAGGAGTTTTGAAATTAACCAGTGGAAACAAAAGATAACAAGATGCAAGATTTTAAGCAGATAAGCACAGTAATGACACTCAATATATATATAATCGGAAGAATTGATCAAATAAATCACCAGTGCCTCAAATGGAGTCAACAAATAAAATAATGTGCTTGCATGTGCTTGAAAGAATGTTTTGAAAATGTCTCTTGGTAGATTTTAAATTAATGCAGAAGGTGAATGAATTAAATTAGGTGAAAAGGGGACTCTAGATATACCTGAGGGGTACTTGGAGTCTGTCCAAAAGTGAACTTTCATGGCTACCTGCAAGGTGTTTGTGGTCTAGAATAGAGTCTCAGATATTTTTGTTCATAATGCACCCATCAGGGTGTGATAGAGATCGGTGTCTCGAGGTCACTTTCCAGTTGTTTCCACTCCTTTGGGTATTTTTCACCGCTTACAGTTTGTTCAAGGCATTGGATTTTCACTTGATGGTTTGTCAATTTGGGAGGTGAATACTAATTAATCTAGTCACTCAAGTGATTTGGATGCATCTTGATTGATCAGATGAACCGCAGCCAAGTACATAGCATACACACAGGAGTCTTTGTTGTTTTTAGAAAATTTTAAAAGAGGTGTTCTTATAGAAAAGAAAATTGTCCAGGAACCTCTTTCGGTCCAAGTGGATCTCAATTGGGGAATAAAGGAGGGGTTGATTTTATTATCATTATTAAAAAAATTAATGATAGCAAATGAAGCATAAACAAATAAGCAAACCACAATTTTCTTATTAGACTACCATGACCCTTTCTTCACCTTTCGGTTCAAAAGGAGGCTTGTGGGGTAAGTATTAAAATTACTTTGAAACTGATAGATATGGAATATTACAATAATTATAAGTCAAATTATACTACCCATTCATATTAGAACTACACTAGATTGAAAAAAGATGACAAATGTAAAAAATGACACGAACACGAATCCCCTCAGGGGGGATGGTGAATAGGCTCGAAAGAGCCTATTCGAAGAGATTTTTTCTTTTTATTAGCAGAAATTACAATATCAAGAAACTGAAATTAATCCACTTGGTCCTTATATCAAATGAGACCAAAGGTTTACAAATTACGGAATTTTGAAATTTTGGGAAGACGGAGACAACCGGGGGGTTTCAAATGGTCCAAAAATGCTTTCCGGACAGCACCTCCTCCTCTTTTATTTTATAGCTTCTAAAAATGAGAAATATTATCACAGTTAAATTTTCCCAAAAGTACTTTGAAAGCACTTTTGTATGAACACACTTTTTACCCAAAAATTCTAAGTTAAAACTAGCTTTTAAAGAAGCTAAAAAAGAACCAAGGAAATCAAGCTTTCCTTGGGATATTTTCCTGCTTTTGGGGAAGCCAATATGAAGCACTTAAATTGATTAATATAAATTTTCATATTTGAAGGAAAAAACCATGCATTCAACAAGCTTTAGATCTACTTTCATAGCCTTGAAAAATGACAATTTTCCCTAAAACTAGATCTAGAATGCTTGTAAACTTTCTTTAGGAATGAGATATAGTTTATGAGATTTAAGGTAGAAAGATCTATGTAAAATGAATTCTGAAATTGATAGATCTAAACAATTTTAAAGCTGCAAAACAAGTAACCAGACTGATTTTAAAAAATTTGAAGGAGGAAGAGGAAAAGAAGAGCACTTGTTGTTGGAATGGATCTGCAAAAAAGACTAGTTAGTGGAATTCCAAGGGACAATGAATTCACAAAATAGTTGGATGCCCAGTGGAGTCAAGATGGATCCACAGTTCTTCTAACCCATACTACCTGAAAACTAACAAACAATTCTGCACAAAAACCTTATGAGATCTGGATAGAGATATATGAGAAAAGAGAGGGATTACATGCAAATAAACTTATTTAAACATGTATAATCTAAATCTTTTAAACATATATGCTATGAGATATTGATAAACAAGTAATATTATTTGCCCAACTATACTCCTATTGATTCAGCTGAATCATTCAAGACAAACAAGCTTCAGATGTAGAAATTGAGAGAAAGACATCGGTAACAACAAAAGCTGCAAGGCAATGTTAATTCCACACACATAAGAGCATTACATCATTTTGGCCTCCAAAGCTTCACTTTATTCCAATAGCAAAAGATATTACACAGTATTACAACAGCAATAGCTCCTCAATCCAACTCTAACTAACTCGAAAAGGAGGCAGCGATGCTTTATTTATGCAAAAAATTGAAACCCCAGCCCAGAGGGGGCACAAATCCCAAGGAGATAGACAACTGCAGCTAAAGGAGAGTCCATCAATTCCTAATCTGAAGTTGAACTGAGCTTCTATTGAGTCTAACTATCAATTAGGGGGCTGATTGAGCTAACACATCAACCTGCTGACTGAATCATCAACCATTGAGCTCCCAGAAGAGCCCACACTTGTGCAGGAGAGAGAGGGCGCAATTCGCCATAAAGGAGGCTGAATTTCAACTATGGATCTACCTTTATTATCCCCTTCAGTCAAAGAATTGCAATATTCGGTTATTACGGTGCTGATGAGACTGATTTCAATCAAATCAATTGAGAATCCATTCATCTAGGATTTTGGATTTGCTCCATTATTCATCAGTTTATTAATTAAAATAATCAATAATTGATTTTTTTGGGCCTTTCTGACCTGAGTGATGGAAAATCACTCAAAACTTGGAAATAGTGGGTATAAAGGTTGACATGGTGCTTTTAACTTGAAAATGAGCACCCCCATGACTGAAAATGATTATTTGGCCCAATTTTATTACAAAACCAAATTTTCCAATTAGACTATTAAAAATTAGCCTAAGTTTTGTGGAAAAACTAAAATTTAAAAAACCTAAAATATTAAAAAATTAAAAAAAAAATTAAAAATCTAGGGGGACTTAGACATGTTCATATGACTCGACAATAATACCTAGCATGTTTATACATTGGCATATAGACTCTAATAACCTCAATAGGCCTAAATTCCAAGCCGACCACCCCAACTTTGGAGGTATTGAGTGAAAAACTAAGAAATTATAAGTCGTTTATTCAACAACCAATAATAACCAAGGGAAAAAACACCTTGGGCTGATTGGATTGACAAAGAAAGTCTAAGAGACTGAGTCTTTTACAGACACTATCATGCTAGAACATTTTATTACAACTCCCCCATGGGGTATGAACATGTGATATAGTACAACAAGCACTTCCCAGAAGCAATTCAGAAGGTCTTCTGAAGTCCGAACAAATAATCTTTGTCTTGTTCACTAGGCTCACTTGATAAAAAACCACTAAGTACAACTTAGGTGGTAAAATTTGGCTCCAATTGCGGGATGTGTGCTTGATCTGGTCATATGCCAAGGAGAGGATACGAGAACACCATAATCTCTGGCTTATACACCCTGGAAAAACATCTCAACTTGACAAGAAAACCTCAGTAGCACAAGCTTTATATAAAAACCAAATGAACCATTAAGCTGATTTATTTAAACAAAATAAATGTAACTAACTAATAAAAAAAATTACTATAGCTAAGTACAAAACAAAAATGCAGAAAGTAAATGCTCTTTTTCAAGGAGCTTATTTTCTTACTCTAAGCATCATATAAAAAGGGTTAAGTGTAATCAGAAATCCAATGTAGCCACCTCAGGATTTTATTAACATAATTTTATTTTTCCTTGTCTTTGGTTACCATCCAAAGTAAGGATACTTTATTCAGAAAATGCAAACCTGCGTGATGATCTGGAATGGGCGAGATGGATGGGAAATCATAGGCATGAATAATGTCGTCAAACTTCTTCCCAAACTGGTAGGTTCTTGCACACGCTGCTTCTATCAATGACTAGATAGGGTTGATATACAGATAAGAATGATGAGACATATTGACTACACCATCATACCAATTATTAAGGCTTACCGGATGATAACTCATTGTATAATCCCCAAGCGGCTCCAAATCATAAAACTCTATATGTGAAGATGATAGTTGAGACTGATATTCTACTAATTGCGTCATATTTGTCTTTTCACAACACTTCTTCTCAATGTCCTCATTATTGATACCTTTGTGGGGCCCTGCATGATATGAATCTGAATGACCATATAGGAGTTTTGAATGCTCCTCTTCTATACTCGTATTTTCTTAGGTCTCCAGATCCATGCTTCCCTCTATGGAACTATAGTAGATTGGACTTCCACAAATTTCTAAATAGACACTCCCCTTGCTGGATATAGCATAGATAGGATTCTTAATAAGATATCCAAAAAAATCCCAATAGTCATCACCACCATCTATGTCATATGTGATGGATTCCCCATTGCTGATATCAAGTTCCAATATCAAGTTCTCTTTGTCTTCATTATTGATACTGATATATGGCTCAGACTGATCATATGGATAAATTGCATGCTCCTTTTCCATATCAAAGTTTCCCACGGCCACATGGTCCATGCTCTCTCCTTTAGATATGCCATAGATAGGAGAATCAACAAAACCATCAAAAGTTTCCGGTTCATTATTTTCCTCTTTATTCATGTCATACACTGGATTTTCCATGAATGTCCAAGACTCCTCATCAACATCTTTGTCGGAGATAAGGGAGTCTTCATCACTTCTATCATGCTCCAAGTTATACGTGTCCTCATTTTCATACTCATCTTCTTCAAAGAAAAGGTCACAAGGCAGTAAACCTTCCAGACTGTCATCATTTTATGGAAAACACGTAGGAGTCCCATCATGCAAATTACGGTTTTCATCATAAGTTTCACTATAATATTTTGACAATGGTTTCATCCTTAGGTTTGTACTGTTTAGCTGGTGACAAAGGGTAGGCCCGGCCTACCATCTATACATGACCAGGCTTGCTTGAATTTGTTTCCTGACTATTGACCTTGGGAAGTCCATGTTCCATGACTTGATTTGCAACATAACAAGTGCTTTCTTGGTGGAATAATTCACAGGATCTACACCATGGAATTACTTCTTCTACCATGTTAGCTGATTCTAACTCATTTGGAATCCTAGGCTCTTGCTGAGGAAATTTCTTTTGATACATATGCTTTTGATTGGGCTAAAAGTTCCTAGGTCCATTACTCCTTTCCATTGTGATTATTCTATTTTGCATATGATTCAATTGTGTAGAATGATTGGCCATTAGTTTGTTTTAACTAGTAACAAATTTTTTTATCATGTTCGTCACCTTTTCCATGGGATATTTAGAAGTTCCCTTTTTTTTTGATTCAACGGTGTCACCCTTCTCTTTGTTATAGGAAGTGTTTCCCCTAGTGTAACCTGGAATGTTGGACTTGCCTGAAGATTGCATATTCTTTTCTATTTTCTCGGCCAATTCCTGGGTAGTTTTCAAATCAGTCGGTTATTTATCTCTCAACAGATACCTTAAGTCACCGGTGAAGGATTCAATGTAGGATATGAACATAGAGGCATTTTTTGACTTGATGTCTCTAGTAAGGTTCACAACCACATGCCTGAATTTAGTGTTAAATTCATCCATGGTTTCATTCTCCATCTTCTTTATCTTATAAAGGGGCAGCAAACATATGTCTTGGTTCCTTCTTTTCTCCCCACTTCTTCCTAAAACCATCTTGGAATTCGCTAAGAGTTTTATATGAATTATCATCTAGGTCGAGGTACCACTCTTCAACATCATATTCTAAGGATAAAGCAAAGAGCTTCATTTTGACATCGTTGTGGTCATGGGCAGCATCACTGCAATAACTAACCCGGTGCTTTTCAAACTTTCGAAGGTGAGACTTGGCAGTGACGGCATTATTTCCCTGAAATATGGGGAGCTTCTTGATAGCATCTTTTGGAATGGCATGGGGAGCACCTGCTATCTGATAAAAGTCAAGGGGTTTGAATAATTCCATCATTTCTTAAGATTGGTGAACATGACTCTCTACAAATAAGTGATGGATATCTGAGAGGGATTGGTCTCCTAATTTTTCAAGGTTTCTACGAGAGGTCTGTCTATTCAATATTTCCCTAATAAACCTTTCAGGATCAGGGAGAGGATTGAATAATTGATGGCGGTTTCTTCGGGTAGAGATTCTTTAAGTGATGTTAGATAGTGGAGTCTCCAAATGGATCAAGTATTAATTTTATGTTTTTTAAAGACAAGATCAATCAAAATTTTTATCTTTTTAGTTGCTTAGAAAAAGTTAATCTAAGTCGTACTCAGGAATAAAAATATTTATCCCTAGAAATGGTGCCAAAAAGTGTTGCCGCCTTTCACGCACATGGGTTATGTGGAAGAAATCTTCAAGCCACTTGCTATGTCCTTGGGGGCAAGTCTCGAGTCAAGGCTGTCACCTTGTTCTTGACTCCTCCGGTCAGGCTAACTCCTAACGAAGGCAAGGGGAGTAGACCCTATTAAATTACTAAGGCTAACTACTTAGTGTGATGGTGTTATATTGATTAAGTTGTTTAGGAATTTTGAAATTAACCAGTGGAAACAAAAGATAACAAGATGCAATATTTGAAGTAGATAAGCATAGTATTGACACTCAATATATATATAATAGGAAGAATTGATCAAATAAATCACCAGTGCCTTAAATGGAGTCAACAAAGAAAAAAATGTGCTTGCATGCACTGGAAAGAATGTTTTGCAAATGTCTCTTGGTAGATTTTAAATTAATGTGGAATTTGAATGAATTAAATTAGGCGAAAAGGGGAATCCATATATACCCGAGGGGTACTTGGAGTATGTCCAAAAGTGAACTTTCACGGCTACTCGCAAGGTGTTTGTAGGATGGAATGGAGTCTCCGAGACTGTTGTTCATAATGCACCCATGAGGGTGTGATAGAGTTTTGTGCCTCAAGGTCACTTTCTAGTTGTTCCCACTCCTTTGGGTATTTTGCCACCACTTACAGTTTGTTCAAGGCGCTAGATTTTTGCCTGATGGTTTGTCAATTTGGGAGGTGAAGACTAATCAATCTATTCACTCAAGTGATTTTTATGTAGCTTGACTGATCATATGAACCGCATCCAAGTACATATCGTACACACTGTGTTTTTAGAAAATTTTAAAAGAGGTGTTCTTATTAAAAATAAAACCCTCGAGGAACCTCTTTCGGTCCAAGTGGACCTAAATCATGGAATCAAGGAGGGGTTGATTTTATTATGATTGTTAAAATAATTAATGATTGTATGTGAAGCATAAACAAATAATCAAACCACAATTTTCTAATTAGACTACCACAATACTTTCTTCACCTTTCGGCTCAAAAGGAGGCTCATGGGGTAAGTATTAAAATTACTTTGAAACCACCATATATGGAATATGACAATGATTATAAGTCAAATTATACTACCCCTGTATATTAGAACTACACTAGATTGAAAAAATATGAAAAATGTAAAAAATGACATGGACGCGAATCCCCCCAGGGGGGATGGTGAATAGGCTTGAAAGAGCCTATTCGAAGATATTTTTTTATTTTTATTAGAAGAAATTAAAATATCATCTAACTGAAATTAATCCACTTGTTCCTTATACATAATGAGACCAAAGGTTTACAAATTATGAAATTTTGAAAATTTGGGAAGACAGAGACCCCCTGGGGGGTTTCGAATGGTCCAAAAATGCTTTTTGGACAGAATATCCTCCTATTTTCTGTTATAATTGATAAAAAACAACAATACTATCACAGTTAACAATGCCCAAAAGTAATTTGAAATTACTTTTGGATGAACACACTTTTTACCCAAAACTTCTAAGTTAAAACTAGCTTTTAAAGAAGAGGAAAAAGAACCAAGGAAAGCAAGGTTTCCTTGGGATATTGGCCTGATTTTGGGGAATCCAATATGAAGCACTTAAATTCATGAATATAAATTTTTATATTCTAAGGAAACAACCATGCATTCAATAAGCTTTAGATCTACTTTCATAACCTTGAAAAATGACAAATTTCCCTAAAACTAGATCTAGAATGCTTATAAAATTTCTTTAGGAATGAGATCTAGTTTATGAGATTTAAGGAAGAAATATATATGTAAAATGAATTCTGAAATTGATATATCTAAACAATTTTAAGGATGCAAAACAAGTAAATGGACTGATTTAAAAAAAATTGAAGCAGGAAGAGGAAAAGAAGAGCGCTTGTTGCTGGAATGGATATGCAAAAAAGACTAGTTAGTGGAATGCCGAGGGACAATGCCTTCACAAAATAGTTGGATTCCCAGTGGATTCAAGCTATATCCACAGTTCTTCCAACCCCTGCTACCTAAAAACTAACAAACAATCCTCTACAAAAACCTTATGAGATCTGGATAGAGCTATATGAAAAAAGAGAGGGATTACATGTGAATAAACTTATTTAAACATGTATAATCTGAATCTTTTAAACATATATGCTATGAGATATTGAAAAACAAGTAATATTACTTTCCCAACTATACTCCTATTGATTCAGTTGAATCATTCAAGCTAGACAAACTTTAGATGCAAAAATTGAGAGAAATACACCGGTAACAACAAAAGCTGCAAGACAATGTTAATTCCACACACATAAGAGCATTACACTATTTTGGCCTCCAAAGTTTCACTTTATTCCAATAGAAAAATATATTACACAGTATTACAACAACAATAGCTCCTCAATCCAACTCTAACTAACTCGGAAAGGAGGCAGCCATGCTTTATTTATACAAAAAATTGAAACCCCAGCCCGGAGGGGGCACAAATCCCAAGGAGATAGACAACCACAGCTGAAGGAGAGTCCATCAATGCCTAATATTAATCTGAACTAAGCTTCTACTGAGTCTAACTGTCAATTGGGGGGTTGATTGAGCTAACACATCAACCTGCTAACTGAATCATCAACCACTGAGCTCCCAAAAGAGCCCACACGTGTGAAGGAGAGAGAGAGGGTGCAATTCCCCATAAAAGAGGCTAAAGGTCAACTATGGATTTTCCTTGATTACCCCCTTCAGTCAAGGAATTGCAATATTTGGTTAATCTGGTGCCGCTGAGACTGATTTCAATCAAATGTATTGAGAATCCATCCATCTAGGATTTTGGATTTGCTCCATTATTCATCAATTTATTAATTAAAATAATAAATAATTGATTTTTTGGGGCTTTCTGACTTGAGTGATGGAAAATCACTCACAACTTGGAAATAATGGGTCTATAGGTTTACATGCTGCTCTTATCTTGAAAATGAGCACCCCCATTACTGAAACTGATTATTTGGGCCACTTTTATTACAAAACCAACTTTTCCAATTAGACTATTAAAAAATAGCCTAAGTTTCGTGGAAAAATTAAATTTTAAAAAACTTAAAATATTAAAAAATTAAAAAAATAAAAACCTAGGGGGACTTAGACATGTTCATATGACTCAACAATAACGCCTAACATGTTTATACATTGACACATAGACTCTAATAACCTCAATAGGCCTGAATTCCAAGCCGACCACCCCAACTTTGGAGGTATTGAGTGAAAAACTCAGAAATTAGAAGTCGTTTATTCAACAACCAATAATAACCAAGGGAAAAAACACCCTAGGTTGATGGGGTTGACAAATAAATTCTAAGAGACTGATTCTTTTACAAACACTATCATGCTAGAACATTTTATTACAACTCCCCCATAGGGTATGAACATGTGATATAGTACAACAAGCACTTCCCAGAAGCAATTCGAAAGGTCTTCTGAAGTCTGAACAAATCATCTTTGTCCAGTTCACCAGGTTCACTTGATAAAAAAACACTAAGTACAACTTAGATGGTAACACCACCATGTCATGAGAATCCTCCAAACAATCTACCGTTTGACAATCTGAAACATAGGAGGAAAAACAAGTGTCTTGCAACTTTTCAAGAAGTTGCTCATTTTGAATTGTGAGCTTATAAATATCTTCATTATTTTTCAAGTATGCATCATGTAACAATTCATTAAGCTCAAACAAATGGTTTTTATCAAAAAGTAAAGACATGAAATTACCTTTGATGTTGCACATTGCTCTTTGAATCTTCTCCATGTCTTCAAGGAAGGATGGCTCCTCCAATGAAGTAGATCTCCAACGGGAATTTGAAAGTAATGCTTGAGTGTCATGGAGTATTCTAAGTGCTTCTTGGATCTTATTTTCATTCATATTTAAGGACCCTTCAAGAAAATGAGGCTCTTGCAAATGAACCTCCTCATCATCTTCCTTCTTGCTTGACCAACTTCATGAAGCTCAAGTGGTGATGGGGAAGTTGATTTTGTTTCTTCTTCCACTACTACAAGGTATTCATTTTCATGTTCAATGGAAGTTTTTCTTGCATAAACACTTTCAAAATTTATCTCTATGTCACCAACATAGACATGTGAGCACCCACCAATAGGTACTCCTTCATAGTTCAAGCATCCATCAATAGATTCTCTTTGTTTCATTTCCAAGGTAGAATGTGTCTCGAAATGATATTCAATATTTTCAACAGAAACTTATTCATACTTATGTGATGTCTCTTCATATTTTTCAGATTCACTTCAGAGTGAATTTTGATCCTCTTCATGTACTACTTGTTCTACTTCACTTGTTTCAGAACTAGGTGGTTCGTTAGTCTCCTCCTTTTGATCCTTCAAGCAAGCTGATGCATTTTTCCCCTTTGTTTTCTTAAAACCAATATATTTTTCCTATTTGTGGATAGCCAAAAATTTGAACCCTTTCATAATATTCTTTCATCATGTCTTCAAATATAGGTTCCATAATTTTTATAAGCTCCTCACCATCATATGAGGTTACCTTTTCATCCTTAGTCATAGTTTCCTCTTCAAAAAAAGCACTTTTGGGTTTCAATATATAATGGTGTTAGCTGAATTATTATCCTCATAAATATAATACCACATCAGGTTCCAATATTACTCTCTGATACCACTGTAATTTCCCTTTTTGAAATTTTATTAAATAACCAATTTTTCCATGTTTTCCCCAATTTTGAGCTTAACTAGTTTTGATGTCTAGACCTCCAAACTGGCCCAAATTATCCCAAATTTTCTATAAAGGAACATGAATTATATTATAAATTCAATATGATGTTAATATATGTTTAATTACCCCCAAATTACTTCTCCAAACTTGTTTAACTTTTTGTTCAAAGTAGGATTCTTTACTAGCAAATTGGGGCTCTAATTCCCCCTGGGTAATTGCTGGAAATGGATTCACAAATGATCCCAAAGTCACTCAAATTTATGAAAATAGGTTGGGGATGTGTAAGGTATATTTTAAAATTCTCATATTCACCATGTTTCATTTTATACAGGCTGTTATGACTCTTTCCAAAACAACTCCCAAGTCACAATTTCGACCCTTGGGGAAAATGCACCAAATCTTTTCCCAATGCAATAAAAATGAGTAAAATGGATTCCAATGCTTAAGTACTGAAAATTAGACTTGAAATAAACATTAATTACAGTCCATGCATAATAAATTTATCATATATACATTACTCCATTCTAAATAATAAGAATTGCCATGGCATATATCAAAATAGAGTGGAAATGGTCATTGTTTGCTCATTAAAAGTCATTTTGACATACAAATATTGGGAATTTAGACTTGAAAATTTATGACAATTAATAACATAGAATATTTAACTTATTACAAACATAAATGGACAATTAAGGCTCTCCCAATTCGAAATCATCAACATTGCAATGGTTCACAACAAGATAGTGGGGAAATGACACTATTTCTTCATTGTTCAACATTTTTACATTAATTATTTTGGGTATTTATACCTGAGAGTATTTTTAACATGAAATACATATCATATAAATAATAACATATTATAATCAGCATTATAATATTCCCCAAAGAGATCAATAGCTCACCCAAAGCGCAATCCCTCAATTGGCATGAATATGGTGTGAAAACTGGAAATAGTTGAGAGAGAGTGATGAAATAGAAGAATCCACACAATTATTAATTCTTCACATTGATCTAGGAACTAAGATTCAATCTCATCAAAGAATTATTAACAATTACTCATGAATTGGAAATTTTCAGGAGCCAAATAAGTTTCCTCTCTGTATATTATATAAACAATAAAGGATTACAATACCATGCATGAGCCATGGCTTAACTCAATGAAGAATTCGAATAAATAAGGAACAATTCGAATTCCCATGCATGAGTCTAGCTTAACTGACTCTTTTCCATGCAATACCACTCAGTTAACCACTTGACAAAAAACCTTAATTGACTCACCAATCCTTAACTGAAGTTGGAGTGCAATAAATGACTTAATCTCAACTGAAGGAGATCAAACACATGTCATAGCAACCAACCATCAAGTGCTAGTACTGCATGACTCCAATAAACCTTGATGAGGTTAACTGAAGCTGAACTGACCATCAGAAGTTGGTGAAGGCGCCTAGTTCACTCCAGTTCATTAAATAATAATAAAATAATCAATAAATAATGATTAAATAATATATTTAATGCATGGAGGCGCCTTAACTGACTGTAACTGATTGGTTGAACTGAAAGTAACCCCCAGTTAGCAATTAGGTGCATGAATGTCAACCAGATCACCCTTCGAGTGCTCCAGTTAGCCTCCTTGACTGTAGGTAGGCGTTGGAGTGACTGGGATGATGGTAATTAATGCTCCTTGATGTCAATTAAACTTAGGATAGTGGTTTAACTAGGCCAATTTGACTGAAGAGTGTGTATGATGGTAAATATCTCCAACACCCCCCCTTAAGCTATACTCAGGAAGAGTTAGAAAACATAAAAATGCTAGGGCCCTGGAAACAAAGGCCATAGGTCACCCTGTACAATAAA
>LPNX010950664.1:322713-343345 GCA_001517045.1 Pseudotsuga menziesii | reverse complement strand
TATATATATATATATATATATATATATATATCCAAAGTTAAGTGAAATTTTATATTAAGATATATTTCTACAAATACATGTTGATTTCTTTACAAAATAGTATTGATTTTTAAAATTGACAAGATAAAACTATTGAAAATCTACCATGAAAAATATTATTTGTTTATTGATAATCTTAACCTTCTTCCAAAACACTTTGAAATTGTTTGCTTTATAACAAGCTATTTGTAATATATATTTTTATACTTATGTTCTAATATTAATCAATATTCAATTATTTTTAATTTAAATCAATAAAATTTAATATATTTTTATATAAATATTAATTATATTTTTTTATAAAACAACATATTTAAAATTGAGATATAAGTTATTTTATTAATTTTTAAATAAAAATAATAATTAAATAAAATACTAAAAATATCAATATATTTATCAAAAATGTCAAATCTAAATTAAAATAAATTTGTAAAAAAGAAAATAAATTAAACATAATGAGCACTCTAATTAAACATTTCACATCCCATTAATTACAATATTTTCTAATACATACTTTATAAAAAAAACTCATTTCCCATACATTTATTCAGTTGTTTTTTATACTCCATTATTTTATTCCAATATGCATAATAAACAAATTTAATACAACAATGAGTATGAAACATTTATTCCGTTGTTTTTTATACTCCATTATTTTATTCCAATATGCATAATAAATAAATTTAATACAACAATGAGTATGAAAACTATAAGAAAATTACTTGTGTTTATATAATCAAATGAACCATCCAAAAGAGGTTTTGACATAATGAACTACTGCTTCTAATTTCGATATATAAGGGGAAATATAAAAACTAAGATGTTCACAAAGTCCATCTTTTCATGGGAAAGACATAAAAGAGTAAAACAAAAAATACAATGTAAACCTAATACATTGGTGGAGATGAGAATGGCCATAATGAACTACTACTTCTAAAATTTCGATATAAAAAGGGAAATATATATAAAACAAATCCCATGCATATAAAAAAAGTTAACATCGCTGCATTTGAGCTATTTCAATGCATTAAATTTAGGACGTTTTTTATTAAGAAAAAATTTGCCACCAACCAAAAATATCTCAGCCTAAACATGTGTTCTAGTACATGGTTGAACTGATTTCTTCTATTTAATGTAATTGACAGTGGATTGACTTCTTCGACTTTCACGATTTCAATATATCGTGACTATCACTCAACGGTTAGTGTTAAAGATCTGGTTCAATTCCTTTCTGCGTGAAGGTTTATTTTGTATCTTATAGTTACTATTAATTCCATGCAACAGTTAAACAGTTAACATGAATTACTATTAATTCCATGCAACAGTTAACATGAAATATTCAGGTGACCATTTTTCTTTTTTGTTTATATAACGGTGAGTTCAAGAAAGCTGAAGATAGATATCTGTTACATCCATTGAACACACAGATGCAAATAACACTGCATTCAACTGAAACAGGGAGCAGATTCATAAATTCTGTAGTACTTATCTTTAACGCACATTTCCACTTGTAGATGGGTGAGCAGTTTTAACTACACCGGTGGAGCATTCTGGATTGATTATTATGAAGCATTCGAAGCTGCAGAATGCTCCAATGGCCGCAACTGCAGCTACAATCGTGAACAGAGGCGTATAAAATAATCCACTAAAATATAATCTGTCAGTGCAATATGTACAGATATATACTTTGTGAACCATTTAATGACACTCAGTGGAACTTAAAATGTTACAGGATCGTTAAGAGATCCCTATGCAAATGCCAACAGCTATTAAATATTACTTAACCCAATGTAAATGGTAGTCTAGAGTGAGCCTCACTCTCATCTCCAAATAAAAAATATGATCATAGTGTATCAGTTCCAATTTCCAAAGCTTAAAATCTGCCCAATTCGAGTTTTAGCAAAGTCTACATAGGAAATAACTTTTACGTAAAAACTACTTAATATTTCACATGAATACAGAGTATACTGTCACATTATATCAAGACTAAACACAGCTGCATCCGCACACTAAAAAGCTTATTTGGCAACAGTCCACAGCATGAAAATTTGTTAATAGTTGTTTCCCTAAT
Source organism: Pseudotsuga menziesii (assembly GCA_001517045.1). NCBI lineage: Eukaryota > Viridiplantae > Streptophyta > Pinopsida > Pinales > Pinaceae > Pseudotsuga > Pseudotsuga menziesii. Next base: position 341,235 of record LPNX010950664.1, on the reverse strand, counting down.
GATGTCCTCGATCGAAATGCGTATCACAGTCTAAACTATCTGCGACAATGCCGCCACCATACTTTATAATTTAAAGTATGGCTTCCAATTAAGTAATCCTCCCATGAGCGTTTAACCTTTTTCAATAAATAACCCTAAGCAAAATAAGAACTTTATACCAGCTATTGGAATTCACTCCCTTTATGGAAGAAAAATGCTTATTGTAGTCTAAACTATCTGTGACAATGGCATCACCATCCTTCACATTAGAGCTACAACAAGCAAGGATGGTCCTTTTTCAACAACCTAGAAGATGAAGAAGACCTTAAGAAATTTAAATTTCTAGGAAACTTCAAGAGAAGTTACAATAACTGTGATACTGTGGAATTGGTAACTCTGTTGAATTAGCAAGTCGACGCTACTTTGGGGGAAATGACCCTGGATTATGCCTGGTTTCTATCTTTCAACAAAAGAGCCCTTACAATGTCAATTATTTAGTAGTTGGGTGGTAACTTTCCCATGAAAACAACTCAGTTCGTGAATTTCTCAAACAAGTTTATTAAACCCTCTTCATCTGACCCCACCCCACCCCAGCCAAACCCCACCTCAGGTTTTGTAGACAATCTTCAATGCTTAGAATAAGAAAATTAAAAGCTCATCGCCAAGGATGAGAAAGTCATTAAGGCCGATAACTGGTTAAAAGTTTAATCCCAAACAAAAATAAGTAAAAACAAGTGCTATATTTTGTTTAACTTCAATAGCATACATACACATTCTTTACATTTAGACTTCCAAGGTGGTTTCCAACAGAATTGGCATAAAAATGAGTTTTTTAACTGACCTCAGAAATGTTGTAAACAAGGACCCGATTGACGATTATTCTTCTCTATTCCGTGCATCCAGTTACAATTTCTCTGGATGATGCAAGGCCAAATTGGATGCCTGTAAAAGTTGCCTGCGGTAACCAACCAGCGCCCTGCTTCTTCCATCATGCGAATAAACGAAGTGAATCACTACTTCACTCACTGGCCTTCCTTCCCTCTTCTTAGTCTGCAGGTAAAGAGCAAGCAAGAAAATGGTCTTCCTCGTCTTTCTAAGTCTGTGGTTGAAAAGCAAGCAACCAAACAATGAAGCCAGCAGAATAGAAGAAGAATACAAACATCAAAATGGCAAATTCATGCATGGGTTGCATGCAAAGTCGTGGCAGCATGAAGAAAACACTTGCAAAGAGATGCATGCAGATAGCCACACAGTCACTGCAAGCACAACTCCATGAACGAGGTTGTCGGAGTGGCTTAACAGAGGAAACTACATTAAAATTTGCTTACGAGAGCTCGTTGCCGAGTCCCGGGGCACAACACCCTAGGCAAACGTCACTTGCACGGGACGAATAAGCATACAGTAAAATAGCTTAAAAAAAATAAATTAATACAACCCAAAATTAAACTATTGAAAAACTATAAAAAAACACAAAAAAAATTATTTGAAACCCTCAACTAATCCTCCTTGGCTAATCATATATATCCCTGTCAGGGACATAATAAATGAAAGCAGAACGACAACAACCGAGTGACAAACCTTAATTAGCAATGCCACTGATCGAGAATTTGTACCATTAAATGCCCTTTGAACATGCTATCAAGATAGGACAGGAATAAATGAACCTGTAGAGCTACCATCATACAAAATCTGAAAAGATTAAATGAACTTGCATAGCTACCATCATGCGAATTTCCTAACCATGTATTAAGGTGTTGCATTGAATACTAATCCATGCATTAGCTTCAGAAAGGTGCATGCAATAGACACGTATGTATGATCAAGGAAAAAACTAAGTTAATGCTGCTGACGTTAGCCCGTCACGGGCTAATGTCACCTATATAAACCAATAAAAAGCAAGATAAATCAATATTTAAATAATTCCCCCAAAAAAATTAGAACAAACTATAGAAAAAATTATATGATTTTGTTAAAGTTGCAACAAATTACTTCAAATAATCGCTTTGAGCGAGTCATATATATCCCCTCGGGCAGGGACATAACAAAGAGAGACTTTAAAAAGTCATCAGAGAGTGAAATCAATATTCATAAAGATGGAGACAATATTTTGAATTTTTCTTCTTATCTTGAAGAAATTAGGATACAATCACTAGATACAAGCATTATTTTAGAGCAGACCATAAGTGAAAAGTAGTTTGGTTTGAAAAGGAAAAGCATGGAAAAAGAAAATAGAGGTTCTCAATTAGTGACTAAAAGTGGGTTCCTAGATCGTAGAAAAACAATAATAGATAACATTGTCAAGAATTTTAAATCTTTTAAACATGGAAACACTGAAGAGAGCATTCAGGTTTCAAACTATAAAGAAAATTTGAAGGGTGAAAAATATTTTGAAAATATTCAAGAAAATTATGTTCCCAATGTCAAAGATCATGTGCTTTCTACATTTGTGACTAAATACAATGAAGTTAGGGTAGTTCCAAACACTTCTTTGCATCATAATTTCATTCTAAAGAAGAAATGAAATCTCTTAAAGAAACATAATTAAGGGTTATCAATTGTACCAGAGAGATCAGATAATGAAATAAAGATAAATATTTGCACAGAAGAAGAAAATGTTCTTGAAATATTATCTGGAGTAGATCATCGAAAGAAAAGGACATAGATCAAGGCAAGGAAACTTAACTTTAATAAACATTTGCATTTGGTAAAAAGGACAAGAATTGAAGCTGAAGATGAAACCAACAAAATAGTAGGAGGCTCTTTTAAAGGAGGCATAGCAAGTGCCAATGACAATATTGGAGAAAATATGGTGCATCGGATAATTCTTGTGTGTTAAATGAATTCCATTTGAGAACTAATAATATCTTAGTTCTAACAGTCTTGAAACTGAAATAGATTTGTCACATGGGAAGATTTCTTCAATTTTTATGGAAAGGCCTATTTGTTTTCCTCCAAAGGATGATAAATATCATTTGTGAAGTATCCTACCGAGTGATGAAGTTTCCTTGCCTCCCTCTAAAAGACATCATGGGGCTTAGGAAGTTATGTCTACATGTGTTTCAGAGGATGCAACTGCTTTACTGGAGCCAGTGGCAACTAGTGTGAGTGGACAGGATGATGCATACAATATTTCTGCAGATGAAAAATATTTTACCAAATTCTTTGATAATGACAAGAAGTCAGTTAAGAGAAATGAGGAAGGTTTCAAAGCAGACACATTGATGAAAAAATAATTAGCAAAAACATGAGGTAGTAAGAAACCGTGGTGTCTTCAAATTCATATCAATCCTTTATAAGGTTTTCTTCAAAACTTTCTAAATGGGTAGAGGAGAAGTAGATGGATCCATGGTCTGAAGATTCAATGTCCTCTAAGCATATGGATAAGCATATGGATAAATGGAATATTGGAGATAAGGATGAGAGGAATGCACATGATAAAATGTCTATTGAATCATTGGTTGATAAAAAAATAAAAGAGAAAAATCTACAGAGTGTGACTGCACCAGTGATTCCTTCTCCAAAGAAGAAAGGATTCAAATTTAGCTTCAAGTCAAGTCTTGTGTAGAGACTACCGTTCAGCCTATTTCCTCTATATTCCTAACAGCACGCATCACTATAGCTGCAGCTCTGGCATCTAGACTAGATGTCGGCTCATCCATGAATATTATTGAGGGATTTGCAACAAGCTCTATAGTAATGATTAGTCTCTTTCATTTCTCAGTTAATAGATCACTCACAGTAGGAAGACCCGCCAATGTGTATCTCAATCTATCAATATCTACAAGCTCCATCAATTCATCCACAAACATCTGTTAAATAGATCAATTTCAATTTTAAGAAACCCAAGATTACGAATGAAAGAAGAAATTATATTAAATTCGACAGGTGGCTTTCAACATTTCAGTTTCCTCAGGAGTATATTATTAAGAATAAAATCACCATAAATGTTTACCTTCTTTCTCTTGGCATCTATTTCTGGTGAAAGGCCCAAGTAAGTAGATAAAAGTACTGACTCTCATATAGTATCTGAGGAATAGTATCTGAGGAGAGTGAATACCATTTTGCTCATAGTAACTTGAAACTCGGTAAAATGTATGCTATACCTTTTGAAAGAAAGAGATATGTATATCCCCCTCAATATAACCTCTCATTTTTCTTCCAGATATCACATCCATGAGAGTTGTGTTTCCAACACCACTAAGACCCATTAGCAGATAAAACACTTGGCTTGAATGCCCCCATTACATATTTCAGCAGCTAGAGCTTCTTCTGTATAGCTCCTAGTTGTTTCATTTCCTATTGCCAAGATCGAAATCAGAATCAATATATAGAATTTTGATAGGTCCTGGGAAATTTTCATTCATCCTAGTGCTACTTGAAAGATACCAAAGTCGGAGTAAATGTTAAAAGTTTTCAAATTGTCTTACAATATTTCACAAAGGCCTTTCATTTGGTATGCATTTAAATTATGGTTTCTTAAAATTATATGTCAAGCTCAAATAGTGGAGATTATTCACCAAAGTATAGGAAGGTGTACTGCTAACATGTCAACAAAATATTGTACATTTCTAAAGGATATGGCTAGTGGCAAGGAAAAGGCAGGATCATTCCTCTCTTGGGATGTCCACGTGCAGAAGGATACGTTGTTGTATGAATCCTTTTGTTTTTTCTTTTGGATTCACTAGACATGCTGATGGCTTGGAATTCAACTCTAAGGAAAAATATGCAATCAAAGTGGTGGAAACAAAATAGGGTTGAAATATAAATACTCTCTTTGAAAGTTCAAACTTTATTTCATTCTTTTTGTTTAATTTATGGATTTGGACTAATACAATTTGGTTTACCATATTAGCAACCCCTGTTTCAATAAGTCCAGTATGTCTTACCAAAAATCGTACCTTCTCAAGCAGGAAAACAATGAGGTACAAATATTTGCTCCTGATCCTTCAATGGAATGATTTTGTCAATAAAAGCATCCCCTTTCCTATATTGCATTTCAGTAAGTTTCTCAGAAATCACTGCTGGAGGATTCCCAAAAACTACAGAGTAATAACAATTCTGATTATTTTTTAGTTACATAAACTCCAAAACATGAGAAAGAAAATGGATTTTTATCAGATTCCATAGGAGGACTTACAATTCAAATAATTCAATGCAAATTCCAGCAAAATATTAAAGAGAACTATAAATCCAACCATAGCACACACACTAATCTAGTGGAAGCGAGATTTCCCAAAAAGACCATGACTATGAAGAACAAATTGGCCAGTAGTCATGCTTGAAGAAAATGGCTGCCACCCAAAAATATGGTTCACCAAATGTGACAACATTCCTCAATCATCAGAACTTTGATGCCAATGTCATAAATTTGATAAAAGGAAACTAAATCCCTTAAAAGGAAAAGGTATTGTAATGGGGAGTAGAAGGATGCATTAATCATGACAGCAGCTTGGTATCTACACCTTTTCCCACTAGGGAGCAAGAAATTCCTTGACTGTGATTGTTGTCTCTGCATATGATAATGGCGAGATCCAATAGCCCTATAGCCAACATTTGGGAACCGAACCTTCATAAAATTACAAAAATATGAAATATTGTATATAATTCATTGACTCACTAATGTCAAATAATTTTTCCTTTAACTTTTGAAAAATATATACTGGAAAGGGAAAAAATAGCCTTACTTCATGGAACAATAAATCCACTAAGTACGAAGATAATCAATAAACAGAATGAACCTCCGCTATTAGATATAACCATCATTCGACAAATCCCATCTATAAGATGAAATAATGATGATAATAACTGATGCACACAAAAGAGAGCTAGAAATTTCCCAAAAGACTTGTGCCATTATATAAAAGAGAAAAACTAATTGCAATTGATTGGAGATAATATCAAAAAACACATTCCTAAAGTTTGAGATTTCGTTTAGCTTCGTCTATGTTAGATTCTTTACACAACATGAAAGAGATATATCGATAGACAAGTCAAGGAAGGGCACGTGGGTGATCAATATCCACTTTGTAGAGCAACATTTAATGTTATTGTGGTGGGGATGTGTATAGTTGGATCTTATCCAATGATCTACATATATGTTTTTAATGTTGTTTTGCCAAGTGGATATTGATCCTATCCAATGATCAACATCATGGCCGTAGTATTATTAAATGCTACCCTACGGTATGGATATTGATTGGTGGAGTAAGTGTGTAGAAGTGTAAATGGCGTAAAATTGAAATAAGTACAATGAATGCCATATGATTTGAATATAAATCTTCTTATCTTATCTATTAATTTCTTAATTTATTATCTATTGATATTTGCTCACAATTTCAATGGCTTTTATATTCTCTAAGTTTTCACTTTAATTGTTTTTCTCAATGTTTTTATTCTTTTTTATTCTCTTAGCTTATTCTATTAGTAACAGTTTTTAACTCTCTATATTCCTATTACATATTTTAGTGACCAGTGAACATATATTTAATTTTAATATCAATGTGCACTTGTAGCTAAAAATGTCAATGCAAATGGAAATGAATAAATAAATAAAATTCACAAACAAATGATTTGATTCCCACATAAACACCATAAATAAATGATTTCGTCTAATAAAGAGGCTATATTAATCATTTTTTGATGCCTTTTTCTTTTACAATTCCGATTTGGAAAGATTTGGAAAGGCATCTTCGTATTAGAGGAATGTGGAGTGGTGTTTCTATTGATGAAAAACTACACATGTGATGTAATCCTATTGTTAAAAAGCCAAGTCTTTCCTCCGTTAGTGGCATGTGGTAAATGTCTGGCCCTTAATGCTCAAAAATTTGAGGGAAGATATATGTATATGGCTGGCCCTTATGTGTTTTTCAGAGTTTTTCTTTTTTAGATGGCTTTGATCAGATACCAAAATAGAAACCTATCACAATGATCATATGGCCCTTAATGCTCGGATCTTTGAGGGAAGATATATGTATATGGATGGCCCTTATGTGTTTTTCATAGTTTTTCATCATCTAGATGGCTTTGATCAGATACCAAAATGAAAACCTGTTAAAGTGATCATATGGCCCTTAATGCTCAGATATTTAAGGGAATATATATGTATATGGCTGGACCTTATGTGGTTTTCGAGGTTTTTATTTTCTAGATGGCTTTGATCAGATACCAAAAGAGAAACCTATTAGAATGATCATTTAAATATTAAAAAAAAGATTGATAAAAGTGATGCTTAGGGCTTCTTGATGGTCCAAGTCCATTCTGTTTGTGGAGCAGGTGGGGTTTTTCTTTTGTCTGAGGATCATTTTTTGATGGTCCAAATCCATTTTGTTTGTGGAGCAGGTGGGATCTTTTTCAGTATGAGGATCATTTTCTAAAGTTTAGAGAATTTTTTGAAGGAGTTCCAAATAATTATGTGGAGCTCATGGCATTAAACTTGTCAACTATGCTTATAGCTGAAAAAGGCATTCAGAATATTCTGATTTTCTGCTATTCAGTGGTCATGTGAATTGGATGAAGGGAACTAGTATATTGGAAAACTATGTACTAAAGCCAATACTTGAGGAAAACAAGTTGTCTTGTGTTCTTTTTTTAACAACATTTTTTTTTCATACTTTTAGAAAAGAAATATGGTTGGGACTGCAACTTGTATAAGGAAGCTGGCATATTCATGAGTATAGGGATTGCCATATTTCTAAATATTTTCATGATCGATTTTACAAGCATCATTTCTTTTGGACAGTATTTTTCTACATCAAGGCTACAACATTTTTTTCGGGTTACCAAGGGAATCATATTAGTTGCATGTTTGTATAATTGAATTAATGGTTCTCGCTTTTCACAATTTCCTCGACTAGAATGACGGACTTGTTTGAGAGGGATTAAATGTTTCATTTTGATATCCCTATTGGGGATATTTTTTCAAATGCACATCTTAAGAATGTAATTTTTTTAATCATAATAAACTTATAAAGTTACCATTTTATTCAGAAGAAGAGATGAAAGAATCACAAACTATTTCTTAAATGATAAACCATTATCAGCCTAACATCTTAGGTTGGAATGTTGTATCTCAACTGATTATAATTTTGTTTTCTAACGGAGGAGAATAGCTTGTGCTTAATTTTAATTAGATTTATCCTAAGTGTGTTGTAAATGAATGAAATCTAATATGTCTAGGAATGGGACATATTTATAAGGTAAATGATTCCTTAAACACTAGAAGACTTACTTGAGGTCTGCTTGAGAGTTGCCTATGTGAAGGGTAAGTGATTTACTCCAACAAGGGTCCTTCCTCAAAGTGCATTGAGCAGTGTAGATAACAACATCAACAAGCATTGATAGACTATATTTAATCATCTTGTAATGAAGCAAACACAACTCGACCAAGAAGAATGCCATATTTTTCATCTGAAGCGTTTTGATAACATATTTTATGACTAATCAATACAAAATATGATTAATAGAAAAACAATGAGGAAAAGGCATTTACCCTAAGAATTCTAGATCTTTTTGATGCCTTTTGTAAGCACACATAACCAATGCAGCAATGGATTATTCTGGAAATATAAGAGAAGCAACACGATTCATATCTTTACCACTTTACCATAATCAGCTTCCTTCAGAAACCTGATGAAGAATACATATGGAGTGGGAACTATTAGATTGAATTTTAGTTGATTTAATATTGTATGCTCCTGCCAGGTATTATTATCAATTATCAGTCAAACGACATCTTTGGAGACTGTTGTAATGTAATTAAAAAGAAAGATATCATTTAGAGATAATTACCAAAACCACCATCTGTTCTGATGTGTATTCTTTTGGAAAGATTCCAATGAAGTCATTCACCTGTAGCCATGTATGAACTAGTTATTATGTCAATTTGTTGTAATCCATTATGCAATATTTTTGTACTGATACACACACAAAAGGTATATATATATTATCCTTATGGATGTTAGTGAGTCATCTTATCTGTGGAGGCAATATTTCTTCATTTTTGCAAGCTATAACCATTGCAATGATACCCACTAATTGTAATTTCCCCTTTGTAACACTCTGAATAGAAAGGTATCTATCAATGATGTTTACAGTGAGATACAATGTCTCTGGCATCATGCCAAATTTCAAATTCACCTGTAAATTTTAATATTTGAAAGTCAAGCTTAAGAAATATCCCAAATAAAACCTCTTCTACATCTAATAATTACATCATAATAGAACTAGAAAAGGAACAATTTTGTACCTCTATCAACCAATCAATGAAGATTTCCCTTATCTTTTCATTGATTTGAATCTTCCCTGTCATATAATTTGGAGGTATGCAGCTCATGTTCTGGACATACAGGGCTACCAATTTTAGAAATACAAATAAATTTACCTTTAGGATTCACAAAAAACTACAAGTATTGAGAAGGAGACATCCTCAATCTTCTGGTAGAACTTGTATATGTCTTCAACATATCCAACAACTGTAAATTTATTTTCAAGGTCTCCATCATCAATGCTAGGGATAACTTCATGGAAGTCCATGCATGCATCCTGAAATACCCATATCAAGATTATTAATCATTTTCATCCCACATACAACATAAATAGACACAAATATATCATAAGCCATATAAAACCTGTGAGTATTTTGGCATGGACATGGGTACCTATGGATTCTGTTTGTTTGCATTTGAAACTTTTGTAGACAAAAAAAGTATCTGAGAACTAATAGAAATTTAATAAAACAAATCTTCCTTCTAGCTGTAAGCGATGCATTCAATGATTGTGCATTGAGTTTCCCTACTTTCACTTGGCTAGGTGTTTCTAGTGCCCAATATTGTGGAATTGTCTCTACATTATCATTTATAGAAATGACAGTATCCTTCAGTATAACGGTGGCATTTTGAGTCCTCCCTTTGATAGTATTCCTCTGTTTATTTCCCCAGATTGCTGCCTCTTCTTTCGCTTCTTCCTTCACAACAATATTCTCTACTTGGGATTGCTAAAATCAAAAGGAAAAAGATAGAATGGGTGAGCTCCCCTGTGTGGGATTCTAGAAAATAGAAAGCATAATCAGATTTTAGGAACTAAAAGAAAAACAACAAACCAAACATTCCCAAAAAATAAGAATACTAAGCAGGAATATTGACAAAACAAAGGTTGTCCTTTAAAAAACCTGGACACAGTTCAAAAGCTCTTCTAAAACACAAAACTTCAGGTTGCTACATTGTATGTTGTGATTAAAATTACCTGAATGTTGGAAGTGGATTCCTTGTTGGCATTGACAACAAAGTTTACTCGAGACCTCCTGAAACAGTAATCATTCCACAAGTTTAGAATAGGGATTAAAATAGAATCACAAAAACAAAAATCCAACTACAGAATGTCAAGACTAGGGACAAATGACAAGGGATTGATTTAGTATGTATAACCCAAACAATTATACTCCTCATCTAACACAACATCTGAAGAAGCATTACACTTGAAATCCCCAACAGTGTCTCGTAGTGCTAGTAAGAAGGTTGGAATCAGCACGCGTTGGGATTCCATTAACCTTGTTGTAAGAGCACATGATACCACTGGCACTCCCTTGCTTGACACAATCCTCGAATAGTGGTTGACATGTATCTAACAAGTCTTGTTTGCTCACCTATTCAAAAATATTACATCAAAAAACTCTATTAAATGAGCACAAACCCATTCAGATCTAACTTCTCATTACCAAGATCATCCATCTATGTGGACTGCACATATGCATAGTGGAGATTTAGCATTAGACTGGTTGCACATAGAGAGAATCGAGGTAATTGGGGAGATCTTCAACACTTCAAAGTTATGCATTGTGGTTTGCATTCTAGATTTTTAACCAAGACACTTCATATTAGGGCTATTACAAAGGATTTTTTTATGATTGACTGCATAAAGGAGAGTGAAAAGCCAAGCAAGCAATACCACTACCCTCCTTAATATATGCTAAATTTAGAGGGGACTGTGCTGGTGTGTTTCCTAGACAATGAAATTTATAAGAAAGTAATCATTATGATGGTAGTGGTATAGAGGCCGAGGAAGATAAATATAGTCCTCTGTACCATTGGACATACATTCATTTAAATCCACGGAGGTACAGTCAGCATTGGCATACTATATGCCCATAGTTTCAGTGATTGTATCGCTGAATTTACAATACCATTGGCATTAGAGTGTAATATTAACATTTTAGGCTAGCCCAAATGTGAAAAGGGTACATCCTGCAAGCATAGAATGTATCAACTTGCGTAAAAATATGCAACTTGAAGGGCATCAGGGACCATATCTACCTCGCCGGGAAGGAAAAAAGAGAAAATAAGAAAATGCGGAGTTACAATGAAGTTTTACCATATCATTGAAAGAAAATCGAGTATGGCCCTCCCAGTTATCCATGTCGTAAGCTATGAAATGCTTGTAGCATGCAGAATCTCTCAAATGAGTAGAAGGGCAGACTTTTGTCTTTCAAGAGAGGAATTTATGCAATAGAGTGAGGATGGGAAATATAGATTATGTATTGATGAAATATTAAAGGATTCTACAGAGAAATTACAGCTTACAAAATATGATAAAATCTAAGAAGCAACTGATGAGTTAGAGGAAATGTTGAAAATGCAAAAAGATACATCTAATCAAATGCGTTATGATACTTTTTTCAAGAAACATGATATTAAGAGGGAAGTACATAGGTAAGAAAATTGGAAAAAGACACATGGGGTAGGCGAGAATAAGAAAAATCCTGCTACATCCTTGATATCGTCTGATAAAAAAGACAAGAAGATGCTCAATTAAGTTCAGGTTGGGCTTAAAAAGAACAGTTCATTATCAACATCTAAATCCGACAATATGAGGTCCATACTAAAGATAAAGAAGCCTACAAGACATTTTGAGGACCATTTTAGGTCTGATGTTGCTGGTGCAATGCCTACAAGCCATTTTGAGAACCATTTGAGGTATGATGTTTCTGGTACAGTATCTTGAATAACTGAGCCAGAGTTGAAGACAACAAAGAGATATTTTAAAATGTCATTAGAGAGTGAAAGAAAAATTCATAATAATGGAGATAATTTTTTGAATTTTTCTTCTTATCTTGAAGAAATTAGGATACAATCACCATATATAGGCATTATTTTAGAGGAGACCATGAGTGAAAAGTAGTTTGGTCAGAAAAGGCAAAGCATGGAAAAAAATTACAGGTTTTTGATTAGTTCCTAAAAGTTAGTTCCTATATCATAGAAAAATAGTGACAGATAACATTGCCAGCAATTTTGAATCTTTTAAACATGGAAACACTGAAGAGAGCATTCAAGTTTCAAATTGTAAAGAAAATTTGAAGGGTGAAAAATATTTTGAAAATATTCACGAAAATTATGTTCCTAATTTCAAAGATCATGTCATTTCTACATTTGTGACTAAAGACAATGAATTTAGGGTAGTTCCAAACACTTCTTTTCATCAGAATTCCATTCTGAAGAAGAAAATAAAGCTCTTGAAGAAACATAATTCAGGGTTATCAACTCTACTAGAGAGATCAAATAATCAAATAAAGATAAATATTTGCATAGAAGAAGAAAATATTCTTGAAGTATTATTTGGAGTAGATCATTGAAGGAGAAGGACACAGATCAAGGCAAGGAAACTTAACTTTGATGAACATTTGCATTTGGTAAAAAGGGAAAGAATTGAAGTTGAAGATGAACCCAAGAAAAATGTAGAAGGCTCAAACAAAGGAGGCATATCAAGTGCCAATGACAATAATTGAGAAAATATGTCATCGAATATTGCTTGTGTGTTAAATGACTTCCATTTGAGAACTAATAATATACTAAGTTCTAACAGTCTTGAAACTGAAGGTGTTTTTCCCCATGGGAAGATGTATTCAATTTTTATGGAAATGCCTATGTGTTTTCCACCAAAGGTTGATAAATATCATTTGTGAAGTAGCCTACCGAGTGATGAAGTTTCCTTGCCTCCCTCTAAATGATGTCACCAGGATTAGGAAGCTATGTCTGCATGTGTTGCAAATGATGCAACTTCTTTAGTGGAGCCAGTGGTAGCTGGTGTGACTGGACAGGATGATACATACAAGATTTATGTAGATGAAAAATCTTATACTAAATGCTTTGATAATGACAAGAAGTCAGTTAAGGGAAATGAGGAACGTGTCAAAGTCACGGGGACCTCACTTAGTGAACCTCTCACATAGCACGTACGATCATGGGATATTAAAGAATACCCTTAATTTCCAAAGATATTGACCCAAACTCTTTTTGTTGAAACCCCCTCCCAATACTTAAAACCTCATCCCCACCCCTTTTTATACCTCAATCCTTATAAACCACCCTACCTACCCCCACCTTAAACCCCTCATCCCCCCAACACCTACAATATATTGGTCCAATTTTTTATAATTTTAAAACCCACAATATGAACTAAGGTGATAGGATATTGGTCAACAAGTGAAGACCCCGTGGTCAAAGTACACACATTCATCCAAAAAGAAGCAATAGAAACAAGAGGTAGTAAGAAACTTATGGTGCCTTCATGTTCATATTAATCCTTTACAAGTTATTCTTCAGATCCTACTAAATGGGTAGAGGAGAAGCGGGTGGATCCATGGTTTGAAGATTCAATGTCCTCTAAGCATATGGATAAATGGTAGATTGGAGATAAGGATGACAGGAGTGCACATGCTAAAATGTCTACTGAATCATTAGCTGGTCCAAAAATGGAAGAACAAAAGCTATAGAGCGTGGCTGTACCAGTGCTTCCTTCTACAAAGAAGCAATATGTTTAAAATTTAGCTTCAAGGAAAGTCAATTCAATCACCAAACTTGATATCAAGGCTTATGTTGCACAAAAGGGTGAGGCTAAGCAATATGAATACAATTCAAAGGGCATCAGGGTGAATAAATCTTGTGCGGACCCAACAAATAAAAATACCAGAGGCCTTAAGAAAGATCATGGGCAGTCTGGCTCAGAGAAGTTTAATCAAGGGCAAGAAGTTAAGCAATTATCTGTTCGCAAGCATGAGCAAGTTTCCCTTATAAAATATGGCACTAAACATTCATCAGAAAATTTGGTTGGTTCATCAAAATTTAAGGTGACAATAAACAATACTGTAGCAATGAAATTGGATGGTGTGTCACTGAATAAGGAGTTGCATTTAGAAAAATCAAACAACCTTAGACAGGTGTAAGTCTTATATTAATTCAATTGTGTTTCAAATTACAGTTTTTTTCCTTTTGTTGGATGATACATCAAGAACTAATTTCATTAAAGTGTATAAAAATATCTATGCTAATCACATGTAACTACTAACTTTCAAAATACAACAAGGATGAAAGGGAACCTACTGTTGGAAGGGGTTTTGGGACAAGTTAGTTGTGCAACATCTCGGATGCTGCGTAAGCTAAAGAGACACAACACAAGGGAAAGATGGCACACAAGGTGGAAGATAGAATATTTTGAATATTTTATGTCACTTTTTGTACTTTGGACCATATTTTGCAGATATTGGTCATTATTTTGTAGAATCAAATAGAATTTAGATAGGAAATTGTCCAAGCAGGACATGAATGTAAAGGCACAAGCCCATAAATAGAAGTAGAATTGCAAATATTGAGACACACTAGACAGAACTGAGATATTGATGTCATAGATACTCGGAGACTTAGGGAAGTAATTGTTGGTTCTTGTTGAATTGTTTCCTATTTTGAATCTATGGATTGTTGCAGAGAAGTAATATGATAAGAGGGGATTTGATCTGAATTGTTGTTTCTTTTATCTTTTTTTTCCTTACTATTTCTGTGATCTAATGGTGAATGTGAATTGAATGTGTGACATGGATCTATGATGCAATGTTTCCTTCTTTTAAATGATGTTATCTTTATAGATCTGTTTACACAATAGTATGGTTATTTATGTTATGGATGAATAATGTGATTTGTTAAGAACAATGATGAATGGTAATGTTAATGATTAAGTAACTGGTCATATATGTTAGTTGATGAATTGCTGATACCCATAGTCCTCTTCTATTATGAGGAAACTTGGTTCGAACAACTCTCCCTTGAACATCTCAGGTAAGACTTCATCCACTTTGCGAGTGTTTCTAGGCAGGGTAAAACTTGTCTAGTCTAGTGCTCAGGGAGATTGCGGTGCTTTGAGCACTGACGAAGTGTGAACCCCTTTCGACTGGTTTTTGCTGGATGGGTTTGTGCCAATAAATGGTTATGTTGGAGCGTGCACTTACCAAGGTATGTAATGATAACCGCGATGAATGGGACTTGAATATTCCAGCAGTATTATGGGCATATCGCACCACTTGCAAGAGATTGACATGGCATACACCATTTATATTGGTATATGGACAAGAGGCAGTCATGCCTATAGAGTACATTTCCCTAGTATGTGCATTGCAATAGCGATGGGCATGAATAATGAAGTAGTGCTAGACGAGCATGTGGCACAGTTGATACAAATTGAAGAGGACCACTTTATAGTAGGTTTCCATCAACGGGTCAAGAAGGATCAATAGAAGGCTTGGCATGATTGCCACATAAAGAAAAAATAGTTTCAGCAAGGAGATTTGGTACTGTTGTATGATAGTAAGTTCATGAATCATCCAGGTAAGTTATCGATGCATTGGTTAGGTCCATATCTTGTTAATTCCATTACCTTAGGAGGCGTAGCTCAGCTACAATAGTTAGATGGTGCAACAGTACCAAAGCTAGTGAATCGTAGCAGATTGAATCCCTATAGGATGAGCCTACAACCACGCGGTGCGTGAGGCATTGCACAATGAAAACAAAGGTAGATAGGATGATGGATGAATGAAAGGTGCACCAAGAGCAGGTGGTTGCATAAGGATAGGGCTTAGTAGCACAATTAGGAGTTCATGCTAGGATAGCCACAGGGCTACGACCAGATGCCAAATTAGTAATCAATGAAGATAGTTAAAAGTAGTTTACTGGTGGTGATTGTATAAGTTACGTGTAATGATGGTTGATCTGACCATTAGGTTGGCAGAATCAGTGATAGATTCAGGTAGTTAATGAATGATTTGGTCATGATGATAGAATTGATTTCATAATGATGAAGTATGAGTTGATTTCGCACTATAAGAGGAAGCTTGCTATGGTTGGAAGACACAATTGTGCAGAGTTGAATCACGTTGAGTTGCAAAGTTACCAAGTCATCGGGTGAACTGTTGAGAAAAGCTGAGAAGCTTAAGAAAGTTTCTAAGTCTAGAGAGGGTGTGAGATTAGTAAGTCTGGAAGGGAATGGTGTGGCATGCAGAGTAACCAAGACACCATAGATATTTTGAGTGTGCAATATTTACCGCTCATATCAGTTACAATTGAGAAAGAGGTTTCCATTATGCAAGTTGGCTCGTCAATGAAGAGGAAGGTGCAAAATCCTATCTCTCCAGTACCATAGAAGACACGAACCAGAATGGCCACGAGGGCACAAGGAGAAAGCACTGCTCAGACAGGCCGGTCGATCCATGGGGTGATGGAATCTACTATTAAAACAAGGGTGTCTATCAAGGACATTCCTGGAGACATCCCCCCTAGTCGATGTGGTGCTCAGGCCAAGAATCCCACAGAGAATCAGAGATAGCATATCCGGATGTTGACGATACCAAATGGGATGGTATGCACTTATGATATTCTTCTTGCACTGATGGAGATGAAGTATAAATACCACGACCTACTTGCACTCAAGGATGTCACAAAGTAGTTGTATGTACCAGTGGTATTAGTAGAAGGTTCCTCGATAGAGTGCATTCCATAGGACTGGGAAAGAATACTGAACAAAGTTGGATTTATCGAGTTGATCAATATGTCGCACTTTGGGAGACCAGATGAGATGAATTCATGTGTGAAATAACTTTTGGCGTGTTTACATGGTGGGTATTTATGGTTAGATGATCCAGTTGAAGTCACGGTGGAGTTAATTTCAACAATAACAGGGCTACCCAAGGATGGGCAAGACCCCTCACAGTATATCCATGGAAAAGATAATGAAAGGAATTTGGAAATGACTCTAAAGAAGTGCTATGCTCTAGAGCACAACAAGAGGACCTACCACATTGATAGCATCAATGATCGCATGATACATATTGGCACCAAGATTATGGCTAGTAAAGTAGTAAAGAAGAACTGCCTAGTTAAATGTAATTCTGGGCTGGTCGCATGTGTTGAGTTATGTGCGCAAGGAACACAAATGAATTTGTCCCTTTTGCTGATGAACCAGTTAGTGGAGGACGCAGTGTCCACGTAGACGGGTGAACGACCATTCACATACAATTGGCTCCCTCATTTTGATTGCACTGGTAGCATAGAAGGAACCAAATGAGTACCAAGGCATGAACGTCAAAGCAATAGAGGTATGTAAAGGTACGAGATACCAGAACTTATGGTGGGTTAAAGAAGTAGAGTGAATGGTAGAATGTTTGATCCAATTTTGGATCTACTGAGAAGCACTACAGGAAACAATAGTGAAAGTTCCAATACTGACAGAGTAAGCCACAACAAAATATTAGAGGATTGCACATTTTGCAATTGGAACCCATATTGTTTACATTCAAGCATGGAAGGACCCTGTTAAGAAATGGACAAGAATGAGGTATAAGGTGACTAATGCCGATCTTGAGGTAGTGATCAATAGTTGTCCTGTAGAGTGGTGAGAACTAGTTAGTATAGTATAAGTTTTGAAAGAAACCCTAGTGAATGCACCTAAGGATCTTGTGCGCAAATATGACAAACACTCTAATGATGAATCATCGACATAGACACCTACGGACCCAGAAGCACAATGCATACTCCTGGAAATTGTTAGTTTTTCATCACATTAAGCTAGCATTATGATCTTAGGATCTTTTCACTGAGAGAATAACAAGCACAGCAATAAAACATAAGCACATCACAAGAGACAAGAGACACAAAGAGTTTTCCTTGGGGAAACCATAAAGGAGAAAACCCCGCAACTTCCTTAGAGATAGAATCAGCACCAAAACAATAAGAGATCTCCCAAAACAGCAGTAGTCTTCTTCTTCTATCTAGTCCCAAAATTTCCTTCTTCAGTAGTGCGCCACACTTGGGAGAGCAAGTGATGTATTTCACAATGTGATAAATAGAGAGACTCTCACTCTCTATTTATATTCATCCGTTCACTTGAATTGCCTTTTCACATGTAGGCTCAACCTAATAATTACTACTCAAGCCTACACCTTAATTAGTGTATAATAACTCAAGTGCCCCGAAACTGTGGGGACTTACCTAATGACTTGATATGACTTGATTACAATATTAATCCTCCTGATCGGAACATCGGGGCATGACCACATGACTCAAATACATAATAGAAACATCCCGGATTAAACATCGGGTTACAATACATAAGATACATAGAAGAATACATTTTGAATCTACATATACATCAGCACTCCCTCTTAACTAGGAAGGTATTCTTTCGACACAATTTTCAGCACTAGTCTTCTTCTCTGTATTAGCTGGATCATCT
>LPNX010950664.1:261146-286562 GCA_001517045.1 Pseudotsuga menziesii | reverse complement strand
TTTTTTTAATGACAAATATGTCAATTCAACCATTATGGTTGACTTATTTTATTGAAATTCTATTGGTTCTTGAATTCCAACTCACAAAAACTTCTTTTGGCACATTTTCTTATAAGGCCCATCTTAGACCCCAAATTTCCTCTAATGTTCCTTTTCTGTAACAATGTAATTGAGTTCAGCGGGGGCTAAGTTTTTACTGATATAGTAAATTGCATATGGGGTTTGACAATCCTACTTTTCGAATACTGCTCCAATGGCAGTGTCAGAGGCATCCAAAGAAATATGGAAAGGTAGGGCCCAATTGGCCCCCCTCAAGGTAGGAGTTGTAGACATCCTCTTCTTAAGTTTAGTGAACGTTGTTTGGCATTCATAATTCCAAATGAACTTTACATCCTTCATTAACAAAGTAAATAAAGGAGAAGCTAGTTTGGAAAAAATTTCTATGAATCTTCTATAATAACCAGCATGCGCTAAGAAGCTAAGTGCATCTTTTTGTGTTCCAGGAGTGGGT
The DNA here is from genome assembly GCA_001517045.1 of Pseudotsuga menziesii. Taxonomy (NCBI): domain Eukaryota; kingdom Viridiplantae; phylum Streptophyta; class Pinopsida; order Pinales; family Pinaceae; genus Pseudotsuga; species Pseudotsuga menziesii. The sequence continues at coordinate 286,051 of LPNX010950664.1, read as the reverse complement.
ATGTTTTCAATTATCCTGATTTTGGATGGATATACCTGGATACCATTAGCAAAGATGAAGTTCCATAGAACAACACCCTCGCTCATCATCATATGGAACTTTTAAGTGCTCAAATATAGTTGGGTTTGCACACAGCATGTTAAAACCTTCTCTAAGTTTTTTAGTGCCTCTTCAAAGTCACACCATACGAGGTAAAGTCATCCATAAAAATATCCATACTATCATTGACCATATCTCAAAAGATGCCAATCATAGCTCTTTGAAAGGTGGCAGGTGCGTTACACAAACCGAAGGGAAGTACCCTGTATGCAAAGGTACCCTAGGGATAGGTGAAAGTGGTCTTATCTTGGTCTTTGAGAGCGATCTCGATTTGGTTATACCCACTAAACCCATCCAGAAAGTAAAATAATTTCTTCTCATACAAGGTATCAAGTACTTGATCAATGAAAGGTAAGGGAAAGTGGTATTTTTGCATTGCTTTGTTTAATTCCCTATAATCCACGTAGACTCTCCATATCCTATTATTCTTTGGCACTATCATGAGTGGAGAAACCCACTCATTATCCGAGATCAGGTATATAAACCATGATTCCAAGAGATTTTGAATTTCCTCTTTCATTATGTCCCTAAGGTTGGGGTTCATCCTTCGTTTTGGTTTGCACATAGGTCGGGAGTCACTTTTAATGGAAATGTGGTGGGTGCACAGATTAGAAGGGATACCCTTCATATATGTGTAATCCCAAGAAATTGCTCCCTTGTGTTGTTTTAGGAATGTGACCAGAAGTTCTAGTTCACCTAGGGTGAGGTTCATATTGATATTCAGTGATTTTCCTGGCTATATCTCAACTGGAATATTTTTTGAATTCTTGAGTACTGGAATTATACTGGTGTCACTAACTAAAGTCTCCTCTGTAATATTTTCTTGTTTTTCTTCCTCTGGGGTACTATTCAGGATCTAGTAAACATGTTTATTGATAGATGTAGGTTCATTGATGAAACTATTGATAGCATCATCCTCTATTTCATCTTTGAAGGTTAAGATTTCCCTATCATTAATAGCATTTGAACATCGTCTTCCTCCTCTAGCTCCACCCATAGTGGAGTTTCTAATTCTAAGTTAGGTTGAGATGGAGGGTATAACGTAAGGCTATTTGTCTTGGTCCCATCTGAAATGGTCATAGACCCTGATCGACAACTGATGTAAGCATCTGCTGTGGCTAACCAAGGTCTTGCGAGGATCAGGGGGTGTCCACCTAGCTGTGACTTCGGTTGTAACACCAATAAGTATACAGGGTACTCCCATGAATCTATTGAGACAACAAGGTCATCCAAGATTCCCTCCAGTTTGATGGTGGACCTGTCAGCGAGTTCTAAAATGGTAGGGGTTGGCCGAAGGTTGGTGAGCCCAAGTTTTCATGTATTTTCTATGGTTATAACGTTAATGGATGCACCTAAATCCACCAAAACATTTCGTATCTGAGTATCCCCAATCTGTACTGTGACAGTGGGGTTTCCATGATCATCGTATTTGGCTAAGAGGGTCTTTCCCATTATCAGTTCAGAGATTTTTTCTAGAACATGGACAGTGGGAGGATCCCTAGGGTTTCTTCCTAGTTTCCTTACACAAAGATCTTAGACTATCTTGGCATAGATAGGCACATCATGGAGGGCTTGTAGTAGTGGAATTTTGACATATAAGTTTTTCAATTCTCCTAGGAGGTTAAAATAAGGTTGTTCCACTATTTTATGTAGTGTCAGTCGTTCAAAGTATGGTGGTTCTCTAATTAGTTGTGTAGGTTGTGTCTCGATAACTATTTCTCCTTGTCTTTCAATCGGGTGTCTTGGTAGGAATTTCATTGTCCTCAATAATGGGGATTGTCATGTTGGATGGGTATTGCTAATTCATCCTTACTTCAATCACTAAAGATGGAACATCTTCAATGGATAAAGGCTCCACTACTCTCCTTGGTTGTATGTGTATGTCGTTACAAGGAACTAGACTGATGGAGTAAGTTGGAATGTTGGCAGTTTCAAACTGGTGGAATTATTTATTGTTTGGGTTGGGGTTAGGTTGGGCAGATAGCTATGGTCGTATAGGCATGTTCATTGGTGCAAAGTTGTTCTGGAGCTGCAGTTGTGGCTGTTGGTACTGTTCATGAGGATAATTCTGAGGAGGGTATTGCTGGTGAGGAAACTGTTGATGGGGAAATTGTTGGTGAGGAGTTTGGTTATGCGGAAACTGATTTCCTAGATGGGATTTCCTCCACTGAGGAGACCAGGAAGTGTGTTGATTTAGTGGTTGTGTCCAAGGTGACCAAGAGTTGAAATTCTACATAGAAGGATGAGATGGATGCCATTGATGGTTAGAATAGTGTGAAGGAATTTGTGTATTCATATGATTCATATTATTCATACTATTCATTTTATTCCAAAAGGGAAATGAATATGGATTCATCCCTTGGTTTCAAGGTTTCCAAGACTTCATCTGGGTGATGAAGTAAGATGGTTCCACATCCAGAGTTGATTCCTACAGGACTTCCTTCACTTAGGGTAGTGAGGGACACTCCTTCGTATCATGGTTCAATTCACAAAGCTAGAACTCTTCCACCTTGTCAAGTAAACATTCCTTCAGCGGGTGGTTCTTCCTAAATCTGGGGAAAAACACACCAAGTGTTAAATATTCTATTCTTTTCTTCTTCTTTTCTCTCAAGACATCTATTTTTGAGGAGATGGAACTCATCATCTCTATTTGTAAGTTCTTGAAAAGGTTTCCTATTTCTGCTTGAGTGGATCCTACATTGGATGACTTATGCGTTCTATCGGAGACATCTCGTTCCAATTTGTCATGTTTGTTGGTTTTGAAGGATCCTCTCGAATACCTTCTGTATAATTCAACAATATTTTGAAATGTTTCCTTCAAGATATCTCCCTTCCCCAACAGGTTCAACATGCATAGGTAATCTTCTCTAATCCCATGAAGTAGGATAATATTGCTCGCACATCTATCCCCATAGTATTCTGTCCAGCCCTCTATACATTGTATAGAAGCCTCTCAACTAAATATTCCAGACTCTCTTCGTCCTTTTCTACCATCTTGAAAACTTCTTCTCTTTTATCTTTAGTGTTACAGTACTCCTGGTATTTTTCAAAGAACGATTGTTTCATTTGATCCTAGGTGGTGATAGTCTCACCACCCAGGCTCATGAACCAATGTAGAGAATTATCCTTCAAAGTAGTAGGGAAAAATTTTAAATTCTGCTCATTGGAAGTGTAGTCGTAGTTGCGGCAGAGGATGTCAAACTCAAAGAGAAACTCATCTGTATCCTCTATGGCCTTTCCATGAAAACATGGTAATAATGATGGTGATATGTTTTTCATGGGGGATTTTCCATCTGGCTATTGAACAGGGAACTAGAGTGTGGAACTGTCCCCCATGCAGGGGGTCGTCGTCATTATGACCCACCACTTCCTCATGATCTTCAGGTTCATGTCCATTGTTCATGTTTTCCTATTCTCTCTCCTATCTTTTCCTCCTCTTATCTTCCCACTTCTGATGAAGTTGTTTCTGCTCCTCCTTTGTCACCTTCCTCCCATCAATTTGGTAAACCACCTCTAGGTCACCTACTCCCACAACACTGACTCTGTCTTCGGGATTCTACACCTGTACTTCTCAAAGCTTGAACTATCTTTATGAAATCATGATGTATTAGTATAATTCAAGAGACAAAGTTTTGATCATATCAATAATAGGTATTAATAAGATAAAACAATAATTAAACATACCTATAAATATTCAAGGCTCAATGTGAGGAAAGAACATCGGTTTGGTGCATAGAATGGAGTAGGACAAGGAAAAAATGGTATAATAGGTGTGGTAAAAAAGGGGCATTTCAGGACCCAACAGATTTCTCATTTTTATCTTTTCATCATATTTATATGGAACTAAACATGGAGGGTGATACTGTTTCAAAATTGGATCTGGAAATATGGATGGATCAATAAAGTACAATCTCTTCTCTTCTGGAACACGATGCAGATCCAGAAGGTTCTTTTTAACTAAGCACACTATTTTTTTGGATTCACTATTATGTATCCTATATTTGATTGTGAAGCTTACTTTGGGCCTAGTTAGTTATTGGAAGAATTTTGGATATGTTTTTATTAGGGTGCATGATATATATTTCTGGAGGATGCATCTGTATGTAATATTTTCCTTTAGTTACTACTGGTTATGTTTTCAAAAATGATCAATGGATATGTTGTAATTTTGATACAACTTTTTAATATATAAAAGTTGTTTTTTCTTACTAAAAAAATACTTACACCCTTTATAAATATCTTTAGCTACCTTCCTTATTATTAGTCCTGCTTCACAGGGATTATAGCGATCGCTTGGTCACCATGCTCCGTTGACTTGGATTTGTTTTAATTTTTTTACCCTAATTTTAAATAAAGTTTTATGAGTTTGTGTATTAAACTTTATTTTTTTAATATTTAAAATTATTTTTACATAATAAATTATTTATTTTTTGATTGGTCTGATATAATGATTGGACTAATTTTCTCTCGCGTGCAAAATAATAATGGAATTATAAAAATAATAAAAATTAAAAATTTCAAAGAAAAATAAAAAACATGCCACCTATGTACTACAATTAATTAATTTGAAAAACGTGGCATGATAGGACTAGCCATTCAATTCATGCAATAAATTCATCTGTCATATCTATATTTCATACTTTTTGTTACAATTAAGAGCATTACTAGCCCAATTTGTCAAGAAGCAGCTCAAGAATTCTGGATGCTTCAAATGTCATATCTATATTTCACACTTTTGATGAAAATTAATAACATTAAGAGCCCATCTCCTGCCAAGTAGCTTTAAATCAATGAACATGATTGATTTACCTTTCCATCATTCATCCCTACTTCACTTAGATCACGATCGCACACACATCTTACTTATTTCATGGATCAGCCATGAATTTAACTAATGAATTTGTTTCCCTTGGCACAGATAGAGAACTTCTTGCTTGAATGGGTGGCTACGATCCTTGCGTTTCCTTCATCCACTACACTATTCCATCGATCGAACATAGAAGAACGATCGCATCCTTGAATGCTTCTTATCTTAGTGCCTTTCTTTTCCTTTTGGACGGAGTTGTTATCAAAAAAATTCAAAAGCTCAAGTGGGGACAAAAGCAAAGAAAATTCCTCCATCCAATAGAGTCAATGTGTTGTGTGTAGAGGATCAAAGAGTTCTCCCAATGTTCTCCCCATAAGAAAACAAAGAAGCAGCTCAAAAATTATGAATGCTTCTAGATTGGAGTGGCCTAACCAATGTATATATCTTCCTCCTTCTTCTACCTCTTCAACTTCTGAAGAGGAGCACTTCACATTCAAACTATGTAAGCTATTCGCCATTTTGTAAGCAATATGGCGTGTATTATTAAGGTCTTGCCAGGACCAAACCTCTCTTTGTTGGAATATTTACTAAAAATAGTTAGATTATTTGAATAAATAGTTTTAGTTTATGTGCAGGGAAAAATATTTGAAAGATCACAATGAATCCTATGTTAAGCGATGTGCAGCAGTTTCTCGGCATGCTGAATGACATGGAGAATCTCCTTAATGGCCCGACTAGCTCTGAAATGCCAACTGTTTATTTGTTCTTTGTACATCTCTCTAATATTCTGTGTCAATATATTTGAATCATTTTCATACATAATTTATTAGTATTATATCAAGAAATAGAATAGCAAATCATATAAGCATAGGTAGGATTAGAAACATGAAAAAGTACTACCAACCCTGGAGGAAATAGATCTAAACTGTATGTGGAATTTTATGATGTGGAATTTTTTGAGGTTACATGCATCACACTCTTTCAGTATAAAGAAAACCTCTCTTGAACATAAGATGAATATAAAAAACAACAAACGAGAGCATATGATGAATATGAAAAACAAAAAATGGGTTGTTGGAATCTGCCGCATTTAAATAAATAGAGACATTATCCCTGTTTTATTATTTGGGCTGTAATAACAAATTCTTGAAAAATCACAAATACAAGATTAATTAGCACACCATAACTAGATATCAAGAGTGGTATCGCATATTGAGTAGCATACCTCTGAAATAACACCATTTTCCAAATCATTTGGCAGAATAAGTCAGATTCTTGGTATTGATTTCTGTCCACCTAAACAAACCCTGGATATGGAGTTGGAGTCCACCCTGGGTGATAAAACCAACAATATACAAAGAACATCATTGGGTTCCTTTACATTATATAACTGTAAATATCTTTCCTACAGTTGCTTGCCCAAAAATAACCCGTCAATTACAGTAAACATAAAAAAAATTTCAAATAATATTCATCCAAATACCAACCTTCTAGGCTTCTGCAACACAACCTTCTCTATATCAGGATTTCAAAGTGCCATGGCTCGCAATGTCTAAGCAACACATTTAACTATTAAATATAAAAGGGGTGAAGAGAAATTACAAGCCAAAATCTTTATGACGTTCTAGCACAGCCTGAGGCAGAGCTACATCTTTTCATGCTACTTCTTGCATCAATGTAGATCTGAAACCCTTAAAACGCACAAATGAAAAATAATTCACCAAAATGTTTTGAAAAAAATCCTCGACTCCTATATTAAAAAGAGAAAAACTTTGTAAAAACGCTCATCTCCTACACCAAGAAACATGTAATATTGGTAGAATTACATTTGTTAATGGTGTGGATGTTGTTGCAAAGCTTGCAAGGGTTGTTCTCAATCTTTCCTTCCATTATTTATGGCTTACCTGCTGACAACACTTAGCACCCAATATGAAAAATCCCGTATCTTTATATTCATTTTCAATTGGAAAGTGGCATTAAGCTTTATCAGTGGCGGTATGCTCAACCATAAGACCCACCTTTACCTGACCAACTACCTATTGTTAATACCCATAGCCGAGAATCCGCAATATACAAATTAGGTGGGCCTGTAAGATGTTCAGGTGAGGGCATGTTTTTAGAAAGGAATATATGATCGGTGCTCACCACCTGAAGGGTCGAGTAAAGAAACTTACCTGGGTGGGGAAGGTGAGCATTACAGGAAAGTGGAATGGGGTTTGCCCTTTCCACGATGTGGGAGGCCTCACGTGATAGGTATTATGAAAGGAATGGTTTATGGTACTATAAGGGAATAAGTGGAGAGTAATACTGTCCTTTTTATGTTTCTACATGGGAATAATAGGACATAAGAACCATTTCTCTAGATTTCAGGATGTGTTTATATTCATAATTACAGGAAATTATGTCCTTGCTTTGAGCTTTTTTTATTAAAAAGATGGCTTAAATGTAACAACTAGTTTTCTGCTAGATTGGATGGAATAAAGGAGAATCATAGCATGCATAAATGATCTTCCTCTGTCACTACAAGTTTCCATCCCTTGCTATATCTTTCCTTACCTTGATTGCTTTGCTTACTTACAGGATCGGTCGCTAAGCTCCCTCTTCTCTCCGTGAACTATTTCCAAACTTGTAGTGCCCCCCTAATGCTTACAATCCTTTAGTAAGATATGCTCAATTGCCAATACAAATGAGTGAATACATGCATCCAAGCAGGTGTCACATTTTTTTAATGTATCTCTAGGTAAGGGTAATGGAATGAGTAAAAATTGTAATTAATTGAAGTTGAGGAAGTGACACCCAAACCGCGTAATATTGTTTTAAAAGATGGGTGGGTTAGACAATAGAGGCTACCTTCCCTTAATGCAACATTAAATAGTGTCGACAACCGAAGGAGACGAAAACAAAAGTCATAGGTAGGATTCTAGGTGAGAGAGGAGCTGAGTGGAAAGATTGAAGAGACCTGGCGTGTTGGTTATAATTCAACCATATTTTAGGCCTCTGCGGGATCCATGAGATTTCCAATGGGAACTGGAGATCTTCAATGTTTTTGGCGAATTCGATAATTTATGAGGAGTAATGAGCTGCCCAAACAAGGTAAGAAGGTAAAGTGGTTATTGATTGTTGCGTTTTAGGGTCCTATAATATAATCAGATAGAAGGTTTCTTATTCGATTGGTTCTCTTTAACCTTCTACTGAAGGAAGACCTCATAGCTCGCTATTATGCACATGTTCATGACAGAATTTAGGAAGAAATCTCTTCAACTAAGTGTCTCCCTCAAAATCACAAAGTTGTTGGTTAAGTACTCGGAGCATTGTTTCCTCAGCTTCAATGACAATTGATGCTTTCCAATCCCAAGACGATTGATGAATAAACTGTCTAAGCAAAGTACCTTAAAGGATCAACTCATTCATGGAGCAACTCATTAAAATTGTCTCAAGCAATTCTGAAACTTAAAGCCAGGATAAAGAAGAATGAAGCTTAGTTGATAAGGTATTAATAAGTAATTTGAGGCACTTAATCCAAAAGTTTGATTAACTAAAGGATTTGCAAAGAATTTTTTTTGAAGACTTTTCTAGTAGTTGTTATTTGCAAACACTGTAGCCTAACTTTGGATATTTAGAAAATCTCCAACATGTTAACCTTTGAGTGGTGTGTGCTGTTAAAATAAACATAATCTTTTGAGGTTATGACAAACTAAAAGTTGTCTCCCAATTCACACATCAGCGACCTTGGAATATATATATATATGATTTTTAGAAAGTTAGAAGCATGGTCGAGTGAAATTAGAGACTCAACAATTTGAAAATTTTGGAATTGAGCAGCTAGCGCTTTGTTTGACATCTATTCGCTTTTGCCTTATGTGGGAATACAATATCTGCCACTTGCTATCAACTAAAAAAAATAATGTCCACAAATATTTATTTTAGATTTTTTAAATGTATACATGACACTTTGTATGAGTTAGTGGATGGTCATTTGGATAATAGTATATACCACTTTCTATCGGCTAAAAAAAAAATCTCTACGAATATTTTATTTTAGATTTTCTAAATGTATACATGACACTTTGTATGAGTTATTGGATGGTCATTTGGATAAACTTCAAAACATATTAAAAACTTTGAAATAAAATTCGATAATATATAATGGATTTTAATATAATAAAAGCTATGTATAAACCAACTTTAACAGTGATCTTAGCCATAATGATAATGTTAAAAAGAACATTGATCTCCAAATTTTCCAAGACTTATTATTGAGTTTTCTCTTTCAAGGTTTTTTTTTTCTTTTCTTATTCTTCATCTTAGATTGTATTCACATTAGAATGCCACCCATATGGAAAATTAAGTTACCTTTCAAGAATAAATATTATAATATAATTATTATGAATAAATTGATTTAGTAGACATATGTTAGTTATATATATAAGATTATAATAACATATATTTTTTTATGGATTATGAAAATTAGATAGCTCATTGAATATAGAAGAAAGCTACGAATTTTGTTTTTAAATTATTAACTTAGTTTAAAAGAAGAAGAAAATGTGTCTAACAATAATTATACTGTATTTTTTTTCTGTTTTTTTATTGAGTTAAATCTATAAAAACTAATTCATAAAGTATTTGACTAAGTTAAGTAATTGTTACATTTATTTGAATCTTGCATAAACATAATCTTTTATGTCTAATTTAGTGTTAATGCCATTTTTCCACTTTCAACTTGTTTATTTGCTTTTTTTTTTGGTTTTAATATTGAGAGCAAGGACTTGGTGCATTGCAGCTATTTATCTTGTTTACCAAATATTCGCATGTTTAATATATTTTTCATTTCTTCTTTTAATATTTCTCATTATTTGATGATGATAATGGTTAACCTCCATGAGACCAAACTTTGGTCTATCTAACCTAAAGAAACACATTAATTAGTTTGTTTTCAAAATTTTATTGCCATCCTTTATTTTCCTAAAATCCCATGCCTTTGTTTCCGTTTCTTTCCTCAATCTATTCTACTCGTTACTTTTTAATATTTGATAATTACAATGCTTTAATTTATTTTAATATATTTTATTTTATTCTTAAAATCATATTTTTAAACTTTATAATTACATTTTTTAATTTATTAAATCGTATTATATACTCGTTCCTTTTTAATATTTTATAATTACAATGCTTTAATTTATTTTAATATATTTTATTTTATTCTTAAAATCATATTTTAAAACTTTTATAATTATATTTTATTTATTTATTTTCTTTTATTTTCAAAATCATATTATACACTTATACGTATAATATAATATTCCACTTATTTTAATTTATTTTCTTTTATGCTCAAAATCATATTATATACTTGCAATATAATATTCCACTTATTTTAATTTATTTTCTTTTATTCTCAAATTCATATTATATACTTGCAATATAATATTCCGCTTATTTTAATATATGTTTTTAATTCTCAAAATTATACTATATGCGTGTAATATTCTAAGGTTATTTTGACCAAATCCTTTCATCAATATAACTTCAAAGATGAATTTGTATTTATGAAAGTGTTTATTTAAATATTTTTATGAATATAGTAATTTCAACGATAAATTTGTGTTTGATGGAAGTGTTTTTTATAAATTGGCGTAGATCCAAATCCTAGGCTCTATCAAGCTCCGAGATGGATCAAATGTCTCTAGGTGCAAACCTCTTCTTAGGTATCTATTGATTTGATTGAAACCAAAAGACAAATTTTTTTATTTAAGGCCCACAAATAATATTTTTATTATTAATATTTAATATTATTTATGACTAACATATAATATTTATTATTATTTTTTTTATTTTGTTAGGAATGAACATTACAACATTTCCCCATACATGGTTTTAAAACCATATGCAAGAGGTTGTTTAGGAGGCCTTGCACATGGTCTTAAAACCATTTGCAAGGCCCTCCTAAACCATGTACAATACAACCGTGGGTTATTTAGGAAACCATTAAAAACCATGTGCAAGGCCCTCCTAAACCATGTACAATAAAACCATGTGTTGTTTAGAAGACCTTGCACATGGTTTTAAAACCATGTGCAAGGCCAACATTTTTTTGCGGATTATTCAATATGTTATTTTTTATTATTTTGTTAGGTAGGAACATACGTTACGTCACGTTATGTTAACCATGTGCAAGGCCCTCCTAAACCATGTACAATAAAACCATGTGTTGTTTAGAAGGCCTTGCACATGGTTTTAAAACTATGTGCAAGGCCAACATTTTTTTGCAGATAATTCAATTTGATATTTTTATTATTTTGTTAGGTAGGAACATTACAACATGTCCCCCATATAGTGTTTTTTTACTGACCCACATATTTTTTTTTACGGATAATTAAATTTTTACTTTTTTATTGTTTTGTTAGGTAGGAAGATTACAACATCTCCCCCATATTAGATTGTTTTTGTGGCCGACATTTATTTTGGCCTATAATTAGAAAATTAATTTTTTATTAATAAAAATAACGTTACGTAACGTTACAAGATCTCCCCCATACTGGGCTGTAGAGCTCCTATCGGCGCAATAAAAGAAGTTTTAGTTTTTTATATTTTGAAATTTTACATTATTTTTTATATTTATATATTTTATAAAATATTTCATAGTTTTATAGAATTATGTGTTTAACATTTTTTCTTTATCCAAAAAGGTGTTTGTAATTCCAAGTATTTTTTCGAAATTTTTAAGCTTTTCTCTTTCTCGGTGCTTTGGTGAAGATATCTACAATTGGCTTATTTGTGGATCAATGTCTCAAATGAATTGTCTTGGTCTCTACATGATATCGAATCAGATGGTACATTGTGTTTATGTGCTTGGCTCGATCATAGAATCTAGGATTTTTTTCCAACTTGATTAGACAAGTTCTATCAATTAGAAAAGGAGTAGAAACCACATGTTTCTCTTGCAAATATTCAAGTATTTTCTTGAGCTACATAATCTCCTTTGTTGATTCTTCTATAGCCATGTATTCTTTCACTTTTATGGAATTTTCTACAACAAATTATTTCTTGATCTCCAAGAGATAGATACTAATCTACGACTCATTAGGGCATGAAGTAGACACTCCATTGTATTTGTCACCAATGAAGTTTGAGTAAAATTAACCAATTAGTTTGAAGTGATCCACCTTAGAATACTTGAGTCCAAAATATTTAGTCTCTTTCAAGTATTTTACAACTCTTTTGGTAGTAGACCAATGTCCTTCATAAGACTTTTTCATAAACCTAGAAACGATCCCAATAGAAAATGAAATATTTGGTCTAGTGGTGTTAAGGTAGAGAAATATTCCCACAAGCTATCTATACTTGGTTGAATCCTCAAATTCCTTTCCTTCTTTTTATGTGAGATTCAAATTATGTTCCATTGGAGTAGAGAGAGGGTTGCAGTCTATCATGCCAAATATGTTCAACCGCTCTCCTATGTACTTCTCGGAGATGAAATGTACTTAATATTTTGAGTTACTTCAATTCCCAATTAGTAATTAATATGTCCCAAATATCTCATTTCAAATACCTTTCTCAATTATTTATTTAGGGTGAGTGCAAGCTAATGAGGGTCACTTTTGGTGCGTTAGATTCAATAGAAAATTGAAAAATCAAGCATCCCTCAACTTACTTGGATTTTTTGAGATATTTACACAATATATCTTGCTTTGAGTGAAAAATATGAAATGTAGTAAATTGAATGATATTTCGGAATACGTAAGTTTTATGTATTGAAAATTTTCATAACTATGTCAAGCTTCATTTTTCCTAACAATCACTTTTATTTTTCAGGAAAATGATAAGGTATATATTTTTGTGGGTGCAACCTTTGAGGGCCTAAATCATAGTTTCAAGCTAGAAACATTTGTAGGTGTGTAGAGAACCTATAGCACTAGTGCAATGATATTTTTTGAAAAATTAAATTAGTAATTTTCAATTATTTTATAATTATCTAAGTGATCATTCCTTGAAAATGACATGCCTTTTGTGGGTGCATCCTTTCAAGTAAAATGATTTTTTTATAAAATGTAGAGTTCAGTGTCTTCTAGTGCACCATACATTTTTTTTAAATGCTTATGAAGTGAAAAAGTTACAGAAGAAACACTAAAATCATGTTTTTTGACATAAGGAGTGATGACAAAAGATAATTAGGAAAATAATAGATTGAATTGATATTCTTTTAAAAATATTACATATTTGTCACTCTTCATAAAAAAATACTATCTATGTCTTAAATTTAGTCAAATATGGTTGTGTCTATCATGCTGTAAATAGTGGTGGAAGATATGAATATTGTGGACATGGAGGAGATGCCCAATTAGATGTGGTTTATCATATTCCATAGAAAAGGGTTGGTAACTCCAACTAACCAAATAGGATAGTGGATGACACACAATAAGTACATGAGAAGTCAGTTCTTAGGTGATATTGGATACTCATGTGTTATGTTTAAATTCAAATATCTATTCCTACATCTGGTGTTGATCGAAATGCTCAAGCATTTTATTCTTACAAAATGCTTGTGCATTATGTAATACAAAACACTCTAGCGCTCTAGCGTTGTGGACTACATATTGCTCTGGTGTTATGGAAAACATAACTCCAAGGCGTTATGTATACATAACGCTATAGCGTTTATGAGTTAAAAAATTATGTAGCATTTCAAACCACATATATTATGTGTTAAGTGCCTAATGAATATAAGGGGGGGCTAAGAAAGAGAGGGGATATGAGAGGGTGTGAGTGGATATCCTTATAGTCATTATCCCCTAATTCCCTAATCCATTAACATTATTTACCACCTAATCCCTTAATTCCTAACCTCTTAAAACCTAACCCCCTAACCCTAGAGCCCTAAATACATTTACCTATACAACCCCTAAACCCCTTAATTCCTTTAATTGTTTACATATAATCCTTTAACCATCATCCTAACCCCTAATTCCTAGTTAACCCCCTAACCATAAAACCCCTAACCCATAATCCCTAAACCCCAAAACCCTAAATCCTTAGAAACCCCTAATCCATCATCTCCTATAATACATTAATCCATTAATTCATAACCGCATAAACCCTAACATCCTAACCTCAGAGCACTAAATACCTTAACCCCTAGATCCCCTAACCCCTTAGTGGCAACTCAACTGAACAATAGTATATTCCAATCTATAAACATATAATTTTTCTGAACTAGTTTCCAAATTCTAATAAATGTATATATATAAATTTTGATAGACAAATGGAATTTAAAGTTTACACTCATCCACCATTGATTACACTTTGATCTATGGTATAAAATTGTTTGAATTTTCCATAGTAAAACTTACCTTCCATATTAAATCGTGACCATTCCTTGTTCAATCCAATGGAGTAAAACCAACCTCGAAACGTTTCCTCCTATGTTTGACTTTAACTGTGAAGGCCTCCAGGAGATCTTGTATTATGTGCTAGGGCTTCTTCTCGAGAGCTCGATCTAGATGGTACCAGGACCGATGATGAAGTTTGCCTTTAATTCATTTCAACCCCCTCAAAACTGAGATCAACCATCGACATTCCATTAACAGCTAGACAAAGAGATTTTTCAAGCAAAACTAGGTTTTGATTCATATTATTTCAAACTAGTTCCTGTGCTAATAAACTCTACAAACATTCTAGAGACTCATTCTTAATTACAAGTTACCATAGATCAATTGATCAAGTATCATGTTCAATTGACTTGATCTCCAACAAGACCCCACACCAGGATTAGATTTGTATATCTGGTGAATATTATCTCAATAGAAGATGGTTATCTAAAACCAAATAAATTCATGAAAACCCATAAAGTATAATTACTATGTTTCCTTATTCCAACAACAAGAAAAATTCAATTATAGTTCCATTTTTAAGGAACCACTAGAGTCTGTTTTGGAATCATAACAAATAAGATATACAACATTTAGAGATCACAATCAATATAAACAAATAAAAAATGTTGGCTCTTAAATATTTGAGAGCCTATTTGGAAATAATAGCCATTATTACAACACACATCTCACTATCACTCAAAACTAACTTAATATAATCTAAAATCACATTGATAACAAATATTTTATTCTCCTTCCCAATGCTCTTGTATCACCCCTACACCCCTTAACCACTTTATGTCTAATCACACAACCCCTAACCCCTAATACCTAGTACACCCATTACCCATAAAACCCCTAAACCATAATACATATAGCCCAAACCCCTAAATCCCTAAATCCCTAAGATATTAACCCCTATAAACAATTAAACCTTTAACATCTCGAGCCTTAAACCATATCCCCCTAACCATTTAACCCTAAATTCCTTAACCCCTAAATCCCTTAACTCCTTATATGTTTAACTCCCCAACCCATAAATATTTAATCATGTAAACCACTTTATGCCTTTACTTATAAAGTCTTAGTCCCTAAACCCTAAGTCCTAGTTAACCCTTAACCCTAAAACCCCTAACCCATAATCCCTAAATTCCAAAACCCCTAAATCCTTAAAAACCCCTAATCCATCATCTCCTAGAATCAATTAAGTCATTAATTCCTGACCTCATAAACCATAACACCCTAAAACCAAATCACTAAATCCCCTATCCCCTAATCCCCTTAACCACTTTACATCTAATCCCACAACCCATAACCCCTAAGACCTAGTCCACCCTTAACCCCTAAACAACCTAGCCCATAATACTTAAATTCCTAAATCCCTAAGCTCTTAACCCTAGAATCACTTAAACCATTAACAGCTTGGGCCTTAACCCTTATCCCCCTAACCATCGAGCATTAAATTCCTTAACTACTAAATCTCCTAAATCCTTATGTTCTTAACTCCCTAACCCATAAATATGTAATCATGTTAACCACTTTATGACTTTACCAACAAACTCTTAATCTGTAACCCCTAAGTTCTAGTTAACCCCCTAAATCCTTAGAAACCCCTAATCCATCATCTCCTAGAATACATTAAGTCATTAATTCATAAGCTCATAAACCCTAACACCATAACCCCAAAGCACTAAATACCTTAACCCATAGAACCCTTAACCCCTTAACCACTTTATGTCTAATCCCAATACCCCTAACCCATAATACCTATTCCACCCCTAACCCCTAAACAACCTAACTCATACCTAAATACCTAATCTCTTAACGCCTAGAGATAATTAAACCTTTAACATATTGGGCCTTAACCCATATTCCCCTAACCACTAATCCTTAAATTCCTTAACCCCTAAATCCCCTAAACCCCTATTTGCTTAACTCCCTCGTCCATAAATATTTAATCATGCTAACCACTTTATTCCTTTACCTATAAACTCTTAATCCCTAACCCCTAAGTTCTAGTTAACGCCCTAACCCTAAAAACCCTAATCCAAATTCCCTAAATCCCAACACCCCTAAATTGTTAGAAACCACTAATCCATCATCTCCTAGAATCAATTAATCCATTAATTCCTAACCTCACAAACCCTAACACCCTAACCCCATAGCACTAAATTCATTAACCCCTAGAGCCCCTAACTGCTAAACCCATTAATTAGTTTATGTCTAATCCCACAACCCCTTACCCCTAATGCCTAGTCCACCCCTAAGCCCTAAAAAGCCTAACAAATAATAATTAAATCTTGAATACCTAAAACCCTAAATCCCTAAGATCTTAACCCCTAGAAACATTTAAAACTTTAACAACTTATTCCTTAACCCCTATCCCCCTAACCACCAAGCCATAAATTTCTTAACCCCTAACTCGTCTAACCCATAAAATCCCCCAAACCCCTATTTGTTTAAACCACCTAACCCATAAATATTTAATCTTATTAACCACTTCATTCCTTTACATCTAAACTCCTAACACCTAACCCCTAAGTCCTAGTTAACTCCCTAACCCTAAAACCCCTAACCCATAATCCTTAAATCCCATCACCCATAAATCCTTAGAAATCCCTAATCCCTCATCTCCTATAATCCATTAATCCACAATGCTTTAATCCTTTAACCCATTAACACTTAACCATTAACCAAATAAACCCTAACATATTAACCCTATATACCCTAACCCTTATGGACTTAACCACTAAGCCCCTAAGACCTTAATATAATATTACAATCCCTTAACACTTAAACCCTTCGCCCTTAACACTTAAAACCTCTTGAACCTTACCCCCCCCCCCCAAAAAAAAAAAAAATCGGTTCCCTAAATCCCTTAATCCCTAAAGGACGTACCCCCTAAATGTCTTTATCTCTAAGAACTTAACACCTAACACCTAAGACATAAGCCCCTTCACCCCTTGACCTATTTACCTCTAATGCTTCAACCACTAACCAGTTACCCCAGGTTTACCCCCTCACCTCTAAACCACTTAACCCATCATCCCTCAAAACTAAACCTCTAAGCTCTGAAACACCAACACCCTAACACTCGATCCCTAAATCCCCTAACTCCTTAAACCTTATCCTCCTAGCTCTAGTTAATAACTTATTATCCCTTAGACCCTAACTTGTAAGCCATTAAATCGTATCCCCTTAAGCTTTAACCCTTAAAGATCATAAACCCTAAATAATCTAACCCTTTAATTAAACCCTAATACTTAATCCCTTAACCCATAGCCCTTAATTCCTTAGAAATCAAACCCCATAACTTCTTATCTCCTTATCTCTATAACCCTAAAACCACTAAACACCTAAACGCATGTATCCCTTTAACTGTAACTCCTTAACCCCTATCCTTAAATCCCTATTTAGCCTCATAACCCAAACAACATGAAGGCCAAAACCCTTAAATATAAGGAGGGATAGAAAAATAAAGAAAATATTATATTGGTTAGTAAATATTAATTTATAAAGTTTCAAGGAAATGTTTTGTGTGTAGATAACCATAACACTAGAGTGTTTATTTTGAATATAACTCTCTAGCAATTTCCTCCATTAGATGTTACCTAGTCATGCACCAAACATATTAAATGTTTGGTATTTTTTTTTATTAAAAAGGAATTATCTAACATTATGGACTCAAGAAACACTAGAGCAATTTGTGATAAAGAGTGCGTGAGCGTTATGGATTTAAGGAAGGTTATAGTGTTTTGTAAAACTATAACACTCTACTATTTTGGCTCTAAATAATATTTCAAATCATCTACATGCTCTATCTATTTTCTCCCAAATACTCTGTATATTGTCTTCCTGGTAGCAGCGCAAGTTTATACCCACGCAAATGAAGACTTAGAACAACAATCTATGCAATGTTGAAGACTCTCAATTCATTTTTGAAGAAGATTCTACATTCATAATCAAACAAAACTGAATAATCTATGTTCACAATTGAAGATGAAATTGCATTTAGAATTGAGCAAGCTTGAAGAATTTATATTCAGGTTTGATGAAGAGTCTATATCCACAATCAATAGAAATGTTGAAGAATTTATATTGAGAAAGCTTGAAAAAACTATATTCAAGTTTGAGGATGTCCATAGTCAAAAGCAAGGTCAAAGAATTTATATTCACAATTGAGGAAGTATCTATATATTCAAAATTGATCAAGCTTGAGGAATATATATGAACACATTTGAAGAATAATCTACATTCAAAAGTGACAATTGAGCAATCTATAATCAGAATTGAGGAAGTATCTATATTCGCAATTGACCAAGTTTGAAGAACCCATATTCAAAACTGAAGAATTTTCTAAATTCTCAATCTAGGTAGAAATTAATTTCACAATTGAGCAAGCTTTAGGAATATATATTCACAATTGAGGAAGTATCTATTTTTAGAATTGAGTAAGCTTGAAGAC
This sequence comes from Pseudotsuga menziesii, assembly GCA_001517045.1. Lineage (NCBI taxonomy): Eukaryota > Viridiplantae > Streptophyta > Pinopsida > Pinales > Pinaceae > Pseudotsuga > Pseudotsuga menziesii. Next base: position 267,312 of record LPNX010950664.1, on the reverse strand, counting down.
TCTATATTCACAATTGAGAGAGATTCCATATTAATAGTTTTTTTTAATCAGTAAGCAGGAGAAATTCTATTATAATACAAAATGGTGATAAAAAAATGATATACAAACAGACCTGGTTTTTCTAGATGAACTAGACAGAACCAGTCCGGCAGCAAGCAAGGCTCATAAAGGTTGTCCCTGGAGTACCTGAATGTAGCAGGAATTCATCCAAGCCTATTACATAACTTGAGCCCAAAGATATGGCTCCTACTGATACCAACTTATCAACTGAGACTGGAACCACCCATTACATTGAAACCAATCTAAAGACCTACAGATATCATATGAAACCCAAACCCCTCCCTTCAAACTGAGCCACTAAATACAGAGCTTTCCTTCTTACAGCCTGTAGATAAACCACATTACAAACATCCCAAAATATTGGACCCTATAGCATCATTGATTTTCTCAGACCACAAAAAAAGTCCTAAAACATATCAGAACAACATCCCCTACCCATAACAACAACAAATTGTAACACTTCAACACTATTTACAGTGAGGAAAAGAAAAAATTCCACAAAACAAAAGTCTCGAAATCTCATCTAGCCGCATCCAAGTTTGGTCCCGGGTGGTACTCCTCTTGCTGAGGATGAAGAGCACTGACGCCTTCATTGGCTGGCGAATTGCCAGGAGTATTCCTCAGGGTGGTGGAATTATCCCCTAGGCTATCCATAATCTCCATTGCAATATGTTCAAGAAGTCAGAACAACATCGAGCTTTCCTGCTGCCCCCTCTGAATGAGGGCCAAAGCCTCCCTTATTCCTTGTGCAGTCTGAACCTTAGCTTGTATATCACAGGCCAGGAGAATTCAGACTGTCCAGAAAGGATTGAGCACCAGGGGTCTGCCCATAAGGGTCTTGTAATCCCTAAGGAGATCTAATTCCTTAATGGCAATGAAAGCTTCTATTTGAAAGGGCTGCAGGGTCGATTCTTCCACAATTGTGGGAAGATCATTCCTTCAGTTGGGCATCGCTCCACTGGTTCCTTCCCCTCTGTCCTTTCCTCTTTGTCGATTATGGGCTCTCTAGTATCGAGGCATGATAACACCACACAAAATGTTACTAGGTTCCTGAAGGAAAATAATCACCACCATGAATGCGACCCTGCGATCCTGTCTAGGTAAATTTATAGGTCGCAAACTTCTCTCCTCCAGATTGGAGCATTGAATCTGCTCAAGATTTTTTCCTTAACCTCCATCATTCTTTTCCTTTCACTGTGCTTCACCAAATATTTCATGCTATGTAAGAGATACACCACCTTATTCTTAATTGAATTCCAATTGATATGGAGATCTATGAAATTCCCCATCCTTACGATAGCTAATGTGGGATCCATACCCGCAGGGTCGGCTCCTCTCCTTCTACTCGCACGGATCAACTAGAGTATTAATCTTAAAAAGTGTCATGAATCTTTGATGGTTAACATGCTCTCCTATTAGCAGTCATTCCTTCTACAGTGACCACATGATCCGTACCTCCACAGTGTCTTTAGCCATGTGGTACACCGACCCCACCTGGTGATCAGTATAGCTCGCAAATTTTCACGCCCGCCACCGCTGCACTTTAGGGCTCATTACTTGGTAATGATATGACATATGCCTTAATTCCTGTTGAGTTGGAGCGCCAACTGTCTTCCACCTATTGTGGGTTGGGATGTGTCTTATAGTTGTCCATTTCTAACCTACCTTCCATGTCATCCTTTGCCAACTTCTTGCATCATTGCCATATTTCCTATTTGTTTTCCCTTTCATCGAGCTCTTATACATGGAAAGAGCATCGAGTTTCCACTCCTTCGTTCGTGAGAGCATCTGTTGCCTTGTTCACCGATATCCTCACATGCGAGAACAAAATGGTTGAATGTCCTACTAAGATCCTTTTGAGAGCAAATAGTCGGTCTTCGCATTGCCAATTCTTTGAGACTTATGATGTAGATGCACCATTTTGGATCTATCGAGCCATGTTTATTATTATCTGTGAATCACCTTCCACCACCAATGGAGTCTTTTCTGCTTGCAGAGCCCATGATAAGCCATTAATTAGGCCTTCTAGCTCTGCCATATTATTTGTGCTATTTCTAGTTGATCCCTAGAGCATGCTGAGAATAATTCCATCTGAGTTCCTTAATGCTCCTCCGAATCCTGCAGGGCTTGGGTTTCCTTTGGCCTATCTATCAAAATTGAATTTAAAGGATCCTTCTGGTGGCCTAGTCCAATTTTTTGCACTGTTAACAGAGGTTGGATCCGTTTTGGTTAGTGCATTGTTGATAGGTAATTCAACAATCCCTAATTCATACAAAATAATTATTTCGATTGCTTATGCTATAAAATATTCCTATGTCCACTGGTGTAGGGTAATTTTTTCTTTTAGGTGTGCTTCTGTAATGGTCCAAATTTCCCCTTTTCTCTGGGTTTTGTTTTCAAAGATTTGACTATTACGAGTTTTCCATAGTTCCCACACTGTAAAACTGGGGAGAATCTCCCATAGTCTATTAACAATTTTATTTTTGAATCCCTTCATGGTCCATTCTGCAATTGTGATATCTGGCCTTCCTTTGTGTCGATGGTTTTTTTTTAAATGGATGCTCCTTTTTCCTAGATTGAGTCTACCACCGAACATTCTTCCAAAAGATGGTTGATATTTTCATTGCTCTCCTCGCACATACAACACCTAGAGGGTCCAATGATTCCCATGATCTAAAGGTTATCTCAGGTTAGGATGCGTCGTTTCAGCACAAGCTAGAAAAAAGTCATTACCTTTGGCCACCACCCTCCTCCCCATATTTTTCCCCTTTTGGCTTCTGGTTCAATATTATGAGTCCCTGTTACCAGACCTAGGGCCTCTTTGGGGTTGAAATTTCCTGTGTTGGAGTAACCCCATCTAATTTTTTCTGGACTGTCATTCTTGGTTATTGTTATGGAATTAAGCTTTTCCATGAAGTCTTCCACATCTTCCCCTAGGGCTTGAGATTGCCACCAATTATTTTCTTTCCAAGCCTTGAAGATCCAGTCATTATCTCTAGGATCCTAGAATTCCGCCACCATGCTCTTGGAATGGTTTTGAAGAAAGGAACTTAGAATAGGGGAGTCATCACCGCATGTTAGAATCGGTTCCTGGTTCCATGCGTCCCTAGAAAATCATACGGTTCTGCCATCCCGCACTTCCCAGAAACTATGCTTCTGGACTAGACCATTGTTTTCCTATGCCGCTTTCCATATACTAGACCCTGGTAAGTTTTCTCGAAATCAAACCAGGGATTGCTTGGTCCACAGGGGAGCATATTTCAGGTGCCACAGTTTGACACAGGGCTCCTCTTCGTAATTAATGCACCTCCACCATATTTTGGCAATCATCACCTTATTATTGTCTAGAGGACCTCGTAGTCCCAGGCCCCTAGTACCTTAGGAGTACAAATGGTTTGCCAATCCACCAAAGGCTATTTCCTGTGACCTTCCGATCCTCCCCATAGGAAATTTCTATGAATATTTCTGATTTGTTTAATGAATGATTTCGGAGCTTCCACCACCGAGAATAGATATAAAGGCATTGCCTATAGAACCAATTTCACCAGGATGAGTCTGCTCGGAAAATTAAGGGCTCTGAAGGTCCAGAGGTTGAGATTTTATTTGATTTTATCCAACAACTCCTTCCATGATATTTTTCTAATAGTTGATTCCACTAGTGGTGCTCCCAGATATTTTGATGGAAGTCTTCATTCCAAAAAATCCAAGATTCTAAGGATATTCCTTTTGGTAATTCTTGAGGTATTGAAGAAGTATGTCTGAGACTTTTCCTTGTTTATTTCTAGACCACTTGCTTCCAAGAATGTGTTCAAACTATATTTTATGCCCCTGGACTCTTGGACCGATGAAGGTCCCATAAGCATATTATCATCCATGAACTGTTGATGGGTCTGGGGGTCCATCCCTATAGTTAGAGATAATCCCCGAATCTTGTTCTCAGATCATTTGCTTTTGATTATCCTTCCTAGTCCTTCAGCCTCTATGATGAAAAGGAAGGGAGAGAGGGGGTCCCCCTGCCCTATTCCTATGGAAGCGTTGAAGGGGGTCAAAGGGAAGCCATTGACCAAGATTGAAAAAAAAAACAAAGAGACCATATTCATGACCCAGTTTGTCCAATCATCTGAGAAACCAAAATCTATGAGAATTCCTGCCAAAAAATTCCAATTCAATTTGTCATATGCTTTTGAGAGATCCAATTTTAGGAGCATACCTGGAGTCTTCGTGGTTTTAAGTCAATTAATTGTTTCGTGGACCAAAATAATGCCATCCATGATCTACCTTCCATCCACAAACCCAGCCTATTCTAGTGAGATGATGAGTGGAAGTAGGGGCCTCAGACAATTGGCCATAACCTTAGAGATGATTTTGTAGATGAAATTACATAGAGCAATTGGTCTTAGTTTCCTAGAATCCTCTGTACCATTTTCTTTGGGGATGAGTGTTAGAAATGTAGAGTTAAGAGCTCTTAGGATATTCCTTGTCTTCCTAGAGTCTTCCACCAAGGCCCACATTTCCTCCTTTAACCAGTCCCAAAAAGAATGGAAAAAATTCGTAGTGAACCCTTCTGGCCCCGAAGCTTTGTCTTTTTCCATTTTCTTAATAGCCATCTCCACTTCCATCATCTTAATAGATTTTCCTAGTATGCAATTGTGTTCATCTGTGATAAGCTTGGGGATATGTTGAAACACTTTTCTCCGAGCTTCCTCTCCGTCTTCTTCTGGTTCCTGAGAAGGCTTAGCAAAATAAGAGTTCAAAATGGTTTCTAATTCTTCTTGTGTTTCGGCTATATTCTCGTCCTCCATCTTCAACCTGTCCAGTCGATTCCCCTTTCTGTGTTAGATGGCTGCTTTGTGAAAGAAGCTGGTGTTGCATTTCCCTTATTGGATCCATTTGACCCTTGGCTTCTTGTTCCATTAGACTTCCTCCTGTTGTTCTCATTGGCTAAATTCATGTAACAAGATTTTTTCTGGTATCCTTAACTCCTTTGAAAATCCCATATTCGTCCCTTGAGCCTGGTTCAGCTGCATCTTACACTCTAGAACATGTTTTGCTTGAAATATATTACCAAAGGACTCCTTATTCCATTTTTTAATGTTAAGTTTTAAGAGTTTAAGTTTCTATTGGAACTGATACATTCAGGTGCCTCTAATGGGTGGGATCCCTTTCCACCACTCCTTGAGTTTCTCATGGAAATCTGCTTGGAGGAGCCAAAAATTTTCAAATCTGAATGGTCTGCAAGGATTTGTACCTACATTATCCCATTCTAGACTGATATGCTAGTGATCCAATCCTGCCACTGGAAGTACCAATGTTCTTAATTCTCCACCAGCCGTCATGATAGATTCTAAGATTAAAAAGTAGTCAAGCCGACATGCTATCCCTCTATCTCCAAGTTGTTTGTTGTTCCATGTGAATATACCATTAGAAGTTCTTGTAGCAAGGATTTCTCCCTGCTACAGGGGCAGGAATGGATCCCTTGTGCCCATAGGGCACAAGGGTAGGTTCCTACTATTGGAAAACAGGAAAAATGAAATGGAAATGCAAGTAAACAGAACAGTAAATTAAACTAAGCTAATCTAGTGACAGAAAACAGAACTAAACTAAATCATAAGCAAGAAAATAAAGAAGAAGTGGAAGCTTTGTGAACCCCTCTGCAAAAAATAGGTTAGGGTTCCACCTCCTTAAACCCAGCAAAACAAACCTAAGCTGCAATGGAGAAACCTGCAAACATAGTTAGACAAAACTTGCAAGAAAGAATAGTTAGAAGTCAAAGCAATCTAAATAGCTAAGAAGCGAACACAAAAAACACAAATATAACTTCTCTTGGTGGGTAATGGGTCACCATGCCCTAGCTCCTGGAAGCCTCTCACTTTTGGTTAGGGTGGCAATGGCTCAAATGGGAATGGACGTGTAGGAGAGGGAATGTGGGTGGTTTGAGAGGAAAAGGTCTCAAAGCATCCATGGGCATCATAACAATAGGCAAGGGAGAAGTGTTTTGAGAGTGACCCCCCACCCTCCTTTTATAGTTTTTCCAAGGGATTTTAGGGTTTTAAGCCCTTGGTCAGGGCTTTAGCCCCTTTTTTTGGGCCTTTAGCCCCTTCCACCC